>CAHIKZ030004221.1:1677500-1832500 GCA_903632075.3 Acanthosepion pharaonis
TATGCTGCAAATAAGGAAGAAGGCACGTTGGCAACATTGCAAACCAGACTATAGAGACAGGAGTCAATATTTACTTTATTTGTGGTTAGACTAACATCCTCATCTTTGTTGTGGTTATCACAACATTTCAGCCGTTATGCCCTCTGGCCTTCTTCACATGTCTGTCAATCTGTGTTATCTTCATTAAATTTCAAAGTTAACTCATTATTCAGTAATAACAAAGATGATGCCATTATTTTAAGTATAAATAATGTTAATAATGATAACTCCTTGTCTAAAAAAATTCAGGCAGACAGAATTAGTCAAAATTAAATGCTGCACTGTGAAATTTCACTTGAAGAAGCCAAAACAATCACAAAGACAAATATATACAATTAAGTCTTGTAATAAAATCAAGTGTAACCTTATATAATTAAAGAACCTAATGTTCTTGTATGATCACTGAAGTTAAGCAATGTTGAGCCTGGTCAGTATCTAGACAGGTGACCACTTGGGAATACCAGGTACTTGTCAGCTTAGATATAGGTGGTGTAATGGATAACAAAACATAATTGGAAATTGTTGGAGTGCCAAATTCCAATTCTAGTCAGGTTCATTATATTCATTTACACACAAATAACTTTGGGGAAGGTATGACTTTACATCTTATTCCTCCTCCAGTTTTGGGTTAATTAGTAGAACTTGTATCAGTAAATAATTATCTCCCCCAAAATTCATAGAATCTAAAAATATTTTCTGGCTTTAAATAAACCTGCAAAATCCATACAAAAAAGAACCCAATGAAGACAAATCATCCAGTCAAGTAATAAGTGGTAATTGAATGAGGACCAGTATTTTCAATGTAACTAGTTAGTTTATAGAAGAATCAATCTCTTTAAAGAAAATTACCAAAGTTAAGCAGTGTCAAAACTGATCAGTCCTTAGATTGCAATCACTTGGGAACACCAGGTGCTGTAAGGGACCTCTTACAATCTGAAATATGTTTCAGCTTTAAATAACTTACAGAGAGTTGATAAACTGTAAAGGAACAAATCTATCAATCATAAACTAACCTTTTTTTCTGTCCCTATTCTGTTCTATATTAATCTCTATTTTTATATTTTTGTCCTCATAATTGTCTTTTGTCTTCCCCACAAACCCTGGGTACTTTCATCTTTATCAACTATAACACAAAACAAAAAATAAAATCAAACTTCTTTTTAAACTAAACAACTATTTTTTGCTCCATTTTCATTATTTTTTGTTTTTGTATCATTTCATAATACTTTACTTTCTATTTCACATAGTTACAGTTAATCTATATTTCCAATATTTTAATTTTTTTTCCTCATTACCCATTGATCTATGAATAGTAATGGTTGACTTACTATCATTCTGTGTTAACCTGTTTTCTTCTGAGACTTTAACATGAAATTTTTTGTAGAAATATTCATCATAAAATGGAATAATTTTTAAATTCCCAAAAAGATAAATTAATCTGTTATATTTATTTCTAAAGTTTAATGTAAAATATTAAAATTAATTAACATTATACACTATATAAAAAAATCAGCAGTTATATGCATCAAAAATGGTTAATTGAAAATGTATTTCTGCTCAAAAGCAAAATAAAAAGACCCTTGTTGTTATTATTATTATTATTATTATTATTATTATTTACATGCAAACAATTGTCCTTATCTTTATTGTTGTTAACGTCATACTGTTTCAACCATTGTGCCCTCCAGCCTTCATCAGGTGTAACCTATAGAGAATTTCAAAGTAAACTTTTTGTTTAATTTTAGTAGTTCTCATTTATTGTTTACTCCATCTCCACTGAGGAATTAAACTTACTATTACTATCTCTATAAATTCACAAACAAATGCCTAACCTCTCTAGGCTATTGTCCCATAAAACAATTCTCTATGGAGAAGTTGAAGCTAATCTGTGTGCTGATGAGTACTGCTTGTCCACGCTCACTAAAGCTTCTCCTTTGTTATACTACTTAAGGGCCATATGACGTTGAAACACCAGTTCTCATATGATCACCAAAGTTAAGCATTGTCAAGCCTGGTCAGTACCAAGATAGGTGACTGCTTGAGAATACCAAGTGCTTGGATGTGTGGGTAGTGTAATGGATAATGGCTTGGAATTGTTAATCAAAGAGCCATGTTCCAATTCCAATTGGGTTTGTTATATTCACTTACATGCAAATAACCTTGGGAAAGGTATAAATCCACCTCCACAGCTATGGATTAATAAGTAAGACTTGTATCACTAAATCTTTATTATCTTCAAAAAAAATTCTTACAATCTGAAAATATTTTCTGGCTTTAAATGACCTGCAAAGGGTTGATAAACCATAAAAAGCAAATCAATCAATAAAACTGTTTTGTTACCGAAGATGTATGTCATTTGTCTTTCTTTCTTTCTTTCTAAAACATTGTGATAGCAACAACAAAGATAAGGACAATACTTCACATGTAAATAGTATAAATAATAATTCTTCATCCTTGAAATTCCAACAGAAAAGAAAACTCTCAGGTTCTTTTCTATTTTATTAGAAATTGAAGGATGAAAACAGAATTTCCCTGATATTATAAACTGTCCAGGCTCAATGCTGTTTAAATTTGGTGATTGGATGTGAACCAATGTTTTAAAGTGATATAGCCATAAAAATATTATGCTGTCGTAGTTTAGGTGTTTATTATGAGCAGAAGAAAAACATAATTATTACATTGCAACTTTGTTTTTTCAGATTAAATTAATCTCTTCTTTATGTCTTTGATCTTACCAGCACCACGTTTCTTGCCAATCCAGCCTTCCTCAGGTGGAAAAAGATCATCTCCTCTTCCAGCAGTGTAAAACAAAAAAAATGAAAGACAAAATTTCTTCTTCTTTTTTTTTTCTAATCAAATATCCTCTCTTGTACATATAGAATGTAATATCTAATTATGTTAAATATATAATTAATAAACATGATTTATTTAAAAGTTATGTAAAAAAAATAAATGAATAGTTGATATACATATATAATTCATATTCTAACAAGCTAATTTTTATACATTTTTCTGGAAGAGCCAACTTCACCCTACATATGTCTTTAAATGACTTTATTTTCCAACAACTTTATTTCACCATAACAAAAGTCACATAAACTTAACAAGGCACACCAGGTAATTGAGAAGAAATTAAATTATAAAAAATAACAAAGATATTCATTAGAAAAAAAAATTAGTGTATTTTAAAAAAAGATTTGTACATATGAAAAAAAATTAATTCAATAAAACTACAGTTGACCTCAAGGAGGGTTTCAATCCAGCATTGGAAGAGGCTGCATGCCTGGATTAGGTGGTTTTCATTCATGTTGGTCATCATGCAGGGCCGGATTTAGACCTTAAGAAGGCCCTAATAGAATTTTGGGGCACTTTCATTACGTATCCCACCTCCACCCTCGGTGTCAAAAAACAAAAAATATTTTTAGATGATGCTTTTTTGGTATAAAATATGAAACACTTCAACTGAAATTTTTTATGATTTGGGGGCTTATTTCATTAGCAACTTCCTGATATTTTTTTTATCTGAAGTTTACATCCTACAGAAATGGGGCCCCCATTAAATCTGAAAGTAAACAAAACTCCTCTGTTCTTATGTCTTTATGTTTTTAGTTTTATCAGGAACCCAAGACTAGAGAGCCCTTGGGAGGCCCTCTTGGCTGCAGCCCATACTAGCCTATATGTAAATCTGGCACTGTGATCATGTCCATAAAATGTTTTTGTTGTTATTAAGTTAGGAGTTGTTGTTTGAACTTAAGAAGGCATCATGTGTTGAATTGGTTGGAAAAATAAACAAACAAGAGAATGAAACAATATAGATAGAATAAAAATATCTATACTATCTATAAGCAAACTACTGTCCTCATCTTTGTTTTTGTTATTACAACGTTTCAGCTGTTGTACCCTCAGGCCTTCTTCATGTGTATTTAGATCTGGGTAACCTACAGGGAATTCCAAACAGAACCCTTTATTTAATCTACAGAGGTAGACTGTTCTCATTCCACTGACCATGTCTAGGGATATCTCATCTAGTTCTATGTTTGCTAAAGATCTGTTCTCAAGTAAATGGTGTATACTTTATCTGACGTATATAGCAATATCATATTATGGTAGAAGATAAAAAAAGAAACCAGATTGAAGTGAATATTTTTTTATATTCAGGTAGAATTAGTTTTAATATCTTTGCTTGTATATTTTTTTCATGTTAGCCATAAGTATATATAAGCAAAAATGAAACATGAACTGTTTTTACTGTTAAATTAACATATTTATAAGCAGTATTAAAACAAACATAGATTACAGCAGGTAGTTTCCTTGTTTGAAAGACAAAATAACAATATATATAAAAGTAAAAATTGCAAACATAAATCAATTTGTTCTACATAACTTTAGAAAATAATATATATCTGCATGAAAGGTAAAGATTTTCTTTAATTATTTTAACTTATAATTTAGGCAATAAACTTTGACCTGCAGTAAATGTCTGTCATATTTAAACTCCACTTTATAAATGTCATTTTTATCTTAATATTTTAATACATATCCTTCTGGCATCTTCTTTTTTCTATATATTGTGACCATTTTACTTAAAGTTTGAATTTTTTTTTTAGTTTAGATTAAATTTTGGATATTTTTCAACGTCTTTCAGTGAAATTTTCACTTTCAGGAAACTACCATTTAGATATATGAAGAAAAATAAGGTGTCAATTTAAACTATCCCTAGAACCATATTGTCATATTAATTTAAAAAGAACCCAGAGGGGCTATACTATCTCTTATACAATTTTTTTTCTTTTTTTATTCTGAACATCATGAACTAAAATCATACATGATTTAAGCTTGTATGTAAAAGGTGTTTATCACCATTTAAGTATCAAATGTGACTCTGCATATTATATTTTGTCTGTCACTTTTATTGTAAAGATATTTAAAGAGATACAATGAAAGTGTAACACACAGAATGGTGAATGAAATATAAAAGAAAAATTTTTTATAAATATTTTGCTTTTAAAAATGTTTTTCATTATCTCCAGTCCTTATTGGTTTTTGATTATTTTTTTTTATTTTAGATTTTTCATTCTTGTTTTGTTTTATTAAAATACCTGGAGACTTTTTAATGCTTAGTGTCTTTCATTTTGGATGTGTAGGTAGCATAATGGATAGCAGCAAAGAAAGTGGAATTGGAAAGCTGAATTCAAAATTTTGGGTTTTTTAGTTTAACACAAATACTCTTGGGAAATGTATGAATCTGTCTCTTATACCCTTCAGCTGTAGTTTAAATAGAAGAGTAGACTGGTCTCTCTAGCTTTGGCTGGCAACCAATCTAAGGGAACTCTGAATTTCAAATGATGGAGAAGACAAACAGTTTAGAAAATGCTTTACCTTATGTAACTGTTTCTATAGAGGTAAGGATTAAGAAACATTAAAAAAAGAATATCTTTGAAAACAATTTTTTAGAAAAAGATGTCACATACTGTAGGGCCCAAATCATTCAAACTAATGTTTGTATAATTCACCACACAGCCTAACAAAACTAAGTGATAAATTGTTTGGCGATAATGATCACTTGTTCTTTTTGTCAAACACATTTATCATTTACTGATTTTGTTGTCTTCTTTTTAACTGGCAATTTATATTTCTGTTTTATTAGGCTTTTTAACTTCTGCTGGTGAAGTTACTTTTTAGACATTGTTGGACTGAATCTTTTTTTTTTTTTTTCTTTTTTTTTTAATAATAAATGTATTGTTGAGACATTTTTCTTCTTAATTTATTCAAGATGGCTCCCAGGCTATATTTGTTGGAAGCATTCTCACCTGCTAGCAAAAATAATTTTCTTTTTAATTTTCAACACTCAATTTAATTCATTTTTGCTTTGACTGAAATTTTAATTAAATACTGTACTGTTTGAAATATTATCCCTTCAACTCTGCAAGAATTTTGATTGCATATTATCTGTCACTACTATCATTACTTCCTAAGGGTAATTTTTTTTTCCATTATCTCTTCATGGATTTTCATTGTAGTCAATCATCTGAAAAAAAATTAACACTCTACTCCTCCTTCAGAATCACTGCTTAGCATTATTGTTATTATTATCTTCATTATTATTATTACTATAATCTAGTCTTTGGTTTTTAAAATAAATTTTGTGATGAAAAAATTCAAAAGATATAGAAAATGAACAAAATATTTTTGTTTATTTTTTTCTTTTACTTGTTTGCTTGTTTTTTGTGAGTAAGTGATTTGAGTTTCACACTTTATTTTCAAGCATGTGACTTACATATGGAGGCATGGTGGAGTAATGGTTAGTAGCTCAGATTGATGAATCAGAAAGCCGAGTTCGAATTCCAGTTGAATCCATTACATTCACTTATGTGCTAATAACCTTGGGAAAGGTATGAATCCCCCCCCCCAGGAGATAGCAGGACAGACCAGGTTCTATAGCCTTGATTGGCAACTGGTCTACCGCAGAAAGAAATGGCAACCTACTGTGCAAAAAAATCTGCCTCATCAGTCATGTATCAAAAGATACAGGATTGCCTAAGCATGTATCATGCATGGCACATAATGGACTACATAGAGTTATTTCTTTAATACCATTAGTTAATAAATGTTCAACCATTATTTCAGTAACAGACACTATAAGACTAAGGTTTATCATCTTCTGCTTATTTAACCTTATTTAGTCCTGGGTATGACAATAAACTACATCCAGCGGCAAGGCCTCTGATCAGGAGATTGGCGGGCTTGAGGAGCATGGGGCCACCTTTTAATTACTGTTGTTCCCAGGTCCACCCAGACCCAGGGTGATAGTACTTGTTAGGGTTGCATCTATGGGCAAATAGTGAACCACTTAAACAAAACACTATGAATGTAGAAAAATTATATATTAAAAATACCAGCTATACATTTTATATAAAAAAAATTACCAATAATACCTATTTATAGTAAAGTTACCCACAATACAATTGTTTTCAAAATATTTAGAGCTCAGAATTAAATAACCCAGAGAGGTTGATATGTCATTAAACAAAATCAATCAACCAACTTAAGCTTATTCCAAAAATAATTTTTAAGCTATCTCTCAGTCTATAGCATTTGTGTCTAATATAAATGAACATTCTTCTCTCATTTTTTAATATATATTGTATTTTTTAATATATGTCTTCTAATCTGTAAATAAACAATATGGTCAATTTATATAGATTATATATATATCACTTAAATTAAGCCAAGATTTACAATGTGATAACAGATATTTCTATTTGATGTTATGAGCTGTTTTTAATCATACACTTTTTGTTGCTTTATTTATTATCTCTTGGGGATACTAATAGCTGTTTCAGCTTTGTTTAGAGATTTTCATCAAGTTTTATATTTTATCTCCAAACAGTGAGTATATTTTCCTTATCTGCTTTGATTATATTTTTCCTTCTCTGACCTCAATCTACCAGATTCATTTCAAATTATCTTCTTGGTAGTGACTGATGAGTTATTCCACAAAAAATTTCTTTGTCCTGTGTCTTTTCTCTTCTGGTAGTGAATAGGATTCAAAATAATTTGTAGATTATGCTAAGGCAGAATGATTATTCTGGGGCAGCTGATGAGATATTTTACCAATATTACATCTCATAAAAATATTGCATCTCATAAAAATATTGCATTCAAATAATTAAGAAACTGTCTTTGTTTTTATTCAGTAAATGAAAAAAAAATTTTTTTATTGATTTATTATTATAATGCTGAAAATGTGAAATCTATCAAATGGTGAAAATATGTGGAAAGTGCAATGATGGCTAAATCATCTGCAGTATATCTGCATTATTCTCTACTTTTATAAGAGTCAGATCAGGCCAAAAATGGAGTACTGTTGCCATATTTGGGTAGGAGCTACCTGGTCCTCACTTCCCAGTCTTGATAGAGTTCAAAAGCATCTCCAAGTCCTTGCTGGAGAAGAATTTTCCTCCCTCCAACCTCTCTCTCTCACACTGCTCTATCACTACTACCATGGAAAGTGCTCAGATGAACTGCATCTCCCGGTTCCACCTGGTCTGACCTTCATGACTAGGACCCACAATGCCACTTACATAGTAGCAAATCACCTACAATCCCTCCGTATTCCATCAGCAAGAAGTAAGTTCAACTCTGCTTCTTCCTGCGAATAGATTCCCAAGAGGATGTTCCCCACCCACCTGGTCACTACAATCTTCAAGCCTAGAGTCAACTGTCATCTTGCCCTCTTATCCATATAAACTACACCTTATCATAACCCTTTACCTCAAGTGGCTCCCAGGCCTTGTGCAGAGTGAACCTTATTTTTTTTAAAAAAAATAAAGGAAAAACAAATGTTCTTTTTTCGCAGATATATTTTGACAATGTGGAATACTTAAAAATAAAAACTAAAGCATAGAGAAAGTGAATGAGATCAGCTAGACAAGTTGTTGGCAACCTTTTGAAGAGAGTGGGCCAGACGCTTTGCAGTGTCTCAGATGAAGGCCATGATATAAAATGTAATATAATTGTCTTGACTGCTTTGTCCAGAAGTCTACCTTGGTCTGGTGGTTTAAAAAAAAAACAAAGTTAATGTTACCTTATTTAAACAAGGTTCCTTATTTTACTGCAAGAATAACAGGATAACATTTAACACAATCAACAAAAAAACAAATTCCTTACTACAAACAATATGTAGTTAGAAATAGCAAATTATTTAATAAGACACTTATTTTTGCTTATTGTTTGATAACTTCCCCACATCAGGTGAAGTATTTGTCAATGAAACAAGCAAAACATCATCCAGATGTCATTGCCAAACCTTGTTCTTAAATGACTTAGTATATTTCATTTAAAAAAAAACTATTCACAAGCATATATACTTCCAAATAAAGATACTATCATTTTCACATTATTCAATAGGCTTTTATATTTTCTATTTGGCAAAACATATTTCTTGTAAAAGTCAGCAGTGGATTCAGAATGAAATTTTGATTTTAAAAATTTGTCACATTGTAAGTCAATTAATTCCAATTGATATTTCTTCTGCCACTTGAATTAGATAATTAATATCTAGGGGTAAAGTTGATGGACCAGACAAAAATCCTTCACCAGCCAGATGTGGCCAAGGGGCTAGGGATTGCCAACCCCTGGACTAGACAATGTATCAAGACACAATATAAAAAAAAAAAAATTTTAACCTCAGTGTTTCCACAACTTTGGCATTTCCTCTTGATACATAATTATAACTGACATTCATGTTTATGTATCCCTTTCCAGCACATATACAGGGGTTCCTCAACTTATGTCAAAGATCCGTTCTTACAGCATGTCATAACCTGATTTTTGACATAGGTCAGAATTCAGCTACATAAGCACTCATGAGTCTGCCTTACGCTTGGGAGCAATAATGAAGGCCAAAAAGTTCCCCAAAATATGACACAAATGAGAGAGAGTGAATATGGTATACAGCCGGTGAAGAAACAATGCCATCTTCATCATATAGCATTGTATGATGATGTACTATGGGAGATTTCACCAAAATGCCGTACGTCGGGTTCAGTGTAACCCAAGGATCTTCTGTATAATTCCATCAATAAAAACATTACTTTAGTCTGAAATCCCTCTAAAGGAAGAAAGGCATGACACAGAATTTTTTTTCAATTTGTCATTCAACTCCCTAATCAGATCAGACACTGAGGTACTTAAAAAATTGGTGCACATATTTGTAATGTTTTCTGATTAATTATATACTGTAATTTTACTGTTAATTAATGGTAATCAATTATCTAAAAATCTATATTCATTAACAACCATTTTAATTGTTCTAATGTCACACCAATAGAAATGTAGTACTAAAAATGACAAGAGGCAATAAAGTTTCAAAGAATTTTAAAACAGTAAATGTTTTATTTCATACAGCTTATTAACCAAGAAGAAAAAAATGTTGTGTTTCTTTTAAAAGATTAAAGATATTACATAAATTAATTACAAAAAATAAATACTAGAAATTTGGCAGGAAATTATTTTGTCATTCTCATGAACATAAGAATTTGAAAATTCTCGTTTTCATGGTTAAAAGGGTGTGTGGGTGGTGTTCTGCATAGTGATTCAGAATGAGAAATCAGAGAGAGGATTTCAAATTCCAGTTAAGTTTGTTACATTTCCTTATATGTAAATACCCTTGGGAAAGGTATGAATCCATCTCTTCTCTCCCCAGCTATGGGTTAAATGCTAATACTTCTAACTGGAAAAATCATTGTTATCTCCAAAAATATTTTTAATGATATATTCATTCTCAAAAAAAAAAAGAATTATTCTTACAATCTAAAAAATACTTTCTGGCTTTAAATAACCCACAAAGGGTTGATAAGCCATAAAAAACAAATCAATCAGTCATGATTAAAAAATTGTTTATAAAAATGAATCAAACCCATGACTAAAATTTTAACTACAATATATTTTTGAATATAAAAATTACTTATTTTTTTTATAATTTAGTGATTTTTTTTTTTTTTAAATTTGAAAATTCTAAATTATTTCTGCATTTTTTGATTTTTTGTTTTTTGCATTACCAAATGTTAAATTGAGTACACTGAGTTATATATAATTGTGTCATTGCATGAAAATGTCTTTTTAACAAATCACATTTATATGAGTTCTGTTAAATTTCACTGATCATAAGTTAATTGGGTTTTTTTTTTTACTTTTTCTTTTCTTTTACTTTTTTTTTTTTTTTTTTTTTTTTTCTTGATCCAATCTTTTTGTGTCCCATAATGCAAGTACTCACCATGTCATGTATCAATGCTGATACTCTTTCAGTTACTGGATCCATTACTTAGATTTGTCAAAGGTTATTATTAAAAAAAAAAAAAAATAGCAAAAAAAAAAAAAAGTGATATTATTTTGTGTGAAAAGTTTCTGAAAAATTCGATCATACATCAAAATTTTTTCAAACGACTTCTTAGTCAGGCCGAGAACTTTTCAGTACCCCCTTCATACTTGCATTTTGCCTATACCGAATATGTTTAAATGTGATCATTGTCTAAACTATTACAAAACCAAAGGATAAAATGCTTCATTCATAACAATGAAGCAAATTATAATCTGTATTGTATTTTTTTGTGCAAAAATCTGATCAAGTTTTTATTCACCATCAAAATAGTTTTCTTTTTTTTTTTTTTTATTGTTTTGCCTTTCCACCAAGAAATTCATAACTCTGTAGAAAGAACAGATCAGAAGGAACAATATTTGTATTGGAGCTATAGGACATTTTTTAATACTAAATTTCACCCTATACAAAACTTGAAAGTCACTCAAGTTGAAGGGTTACTGTTAAAATAGTAATGATTGAATGAGGCGTGCGATATGAATGAAAGATGGAAAGTGAAAATTATTAGGATAAATAGAATAGATGCAAATAACCCTTTGTATATTAGTGTTAATATCACCTTGTTTGATATGAAATGATAAAAGAAAATGAGAATTCTTAGTCACCACCCTCTTATATGCTAACTTAGCATGTATATATTTTAACCCAAGAAAACCTAAACATAAAAACTGATTTATAAAATTAATGTCACTGTACCATTGTAGTTTCCCAGCTGTTCACCAGATGGCGTATATACTACCATAAGTGTTTGTAGTGTACAGGAATTTTTTTTTCTTTCAGTCCAATATCTGCTTATATCTAAATTGGTATCTTAAATGATACCACAGGCATCTTAGAGTTAATCAATCAGCATTGTTTTTGATATCAACTCACATTGTTTCTTATTGTTTCAATTATTTCTCAGACCCAAATATTTGGAATAAAATTTGTAGAAACTGCTGACTGTTTGTTGAATTTCAGTGATCCTATCCATACCAAGCTGCCGTTAGCTTCTGTTATTTATTTAGAGAAAGAACAATTTTTTAAGACAGATTTAAGAACATTCATAAAATTTAATTTTCAAATACACAATCTCTAAAACTGATTGTTCAGAGGGTACCCAATTAAAATCTTGCCAAATCTCTTACATTGCTCAAATCAGACATTTTTTCAGATATCTAATATTTTATTAATCTTAAGAAAAGGACATATTAAATTTATTTAAATAGCTTCCCTGTGCATTTTCTATGAATACTTTCACAGTAATTGTTCTGATGAACTTTCCTCTGTCGTACCTAGATTTTATATATTTAAGTGCAGTTACTAGATTGGCAACAAGGGTATGTTCTCTACTAACAATTACTTCTCTCACACTTCTCACTTGTGGAACTCTCTTATGTTGTTGCTTTCCAGCCCACTTTGATCTTCACAAATGCAATATTAAATGCAATATCAATTATCATCTTCTGCTTCCTTGATTCCTGTTCTTTTGTTTTTTCTCTCTCCCTAACAGTTTTTTTGTTTTTTCCTCAGATTTTTTTTTACACTTTGTAACCCCTTGTGTCTTAGTGGCTTTATTACTTTGTTTGGATTGAAATATTTTTTTTTTAAATATTTATTTTGTAAAGAAAATGAAAATATACATTACATATTTTTATATAGAATATTTTTTTACAAAATAAAGGTGTTATCATTTCACAAGTTTCACCATTTTATACAGCAATTACTAAATCTTTTTATGTACTAATCCTTACTTATATCTGTACTTATCTTTTCCTTTTTTATCATGGACATTTTAGCTCTTTATTTCAAAAATAAATTTTATGGATTGTGAATATACTGTATTCAAAAGTCATTTAACACTAGACTCCTATTGATGAAGGATTATGAGAAATACAAGTTAAATGTATGTTCAAAAGTAATTCAACACTAAATTTCTGCTCATTAGTGATTAACAGCAAGGCTGGTGCAAGGGTCTTGTGGGCCCCTTCCCAAATCTATAATACCCACAACTCTACTACATCTCAATTTTCATATATTCAACAAGAAAAATTGAAAATAAATACAATGTATCTAAATACAAATTAGTCATGTCATAATAAATCATTCCATCTTAAATAAATCAACAATGTTTTGTGGCAATTTTTAACATCAACTTGAGATTATTCTTCTTAAAAGTTGAATAATTTTAACACATTCTACATTATGGATAAAAAATAGTGAATTTTATATGGTGATTTTTTTCAAGACTTAGCATGAGCAAAACAAATCCACAGATTTCAACAAAAAAAAATACCCCAGACTGACATCAATATCTGTAAAAATGTGTCATCCTTTAACAGTCAATTGTGCTTAATTTAATTTGTAATGTATATAAATGTAGGTAGAAAAAAAACCAAATGTTGATAAGATAGCAAAAGTCACAGAGCACTACCTGAGGCCTTCAATCTGACTCCCTCACCAACCAGGGTTCAGAGGTACTACACACCAGCCCTGAGCACGACGATGCATGACATTCATATGAAAGTCTCATTCTGATGAGGCTATTTAAGAACATGACTCGAGTTTTTAATTTGATGTTTTGATTCTTGTAACAACTTGTAGTATTGGGTGAAAGTAAATCTAGCACAGCCTATTCTGTGTTCACTTTTCTTTTTTGCCCATGTTAAATTTGTTATAACTGATTCATATAACAAGGTATATGACATGTTCGGTATTTACCAATTCTATATCCTGTTTTCTATGATAGATTTAGGGTCTGTGCCATCATTCCAATTCCAGATCATAGTTTCTGTTTTGGAAAAGTTTATCTTGAATCCTATTTTTTGGAACATTTTGTCAAGGATGTTGATTTAAGTATTCTTTCATATGCGATCATCAGACTATTTCCCCAATTTGCTTGAAACTGACATTAGGTTGTTAAATCTTATCTACCTGTGACCATACATTGCACTTTTTCTTTAAAATGAAGTTCCTCATCTTTAATTTCCTGATTATAAAATATGCTATTAATTTGATACACTTTATTTCCTGACCATTGACAATCATATATTTCTTTTCTTTTTTCAGTACATTTTTATTGCAAAAAATCATTTGCAATGCATTTTCATATGTACAATAATAATAGTCCAAATCTGTCAGCAATACTTGCATCAATTACTGACTAATGACAGTTCATTTTAAGAAATCTCCAAGTAACTTTTTAACTATCCTAGAACTGAACCAAAAAACAACTTTAATCATCCTGAGAAAAATTTAAACAATCCCAAAATCAAAATTTTCTTTTTTTTTAATTTTATTATTAATAGTTGTCAGTAGCTTAATAAAAATAGCATTCAAATGTTTAGAAAATAAATTAAACATTCCAAAATATTAAAATTTTCAAGTAATTAAATAAAAATTAAAAAACATACTGTTTAAATTTTACCATAATTTTTTAAGCTTTATTTAAACATTTCAATGTAGTCACCTTGAATAATTTTAAACAGAAACATTCTTATTTTTTAATTCTCAGAGTAACTTTTTATACTTTAAGAATTCTTCTCTACACATTAATTTTCTATATAAAGACTATTCTCACATTTCAGGTATTTAAAATCAAAAATAGTTTTGAAGTCTTTATCAAAAAGATTTTCCTTTAGCTTTGTGTCATAGCTGAACTTTCTGTGTTTAACTGATATTTTAATTCTCTCTTGGTTTTTCAATTTAGTTTATGATAAGCAGAAAACATCACACAAATGTTGTTTGTCAATTGTTCATTAAAGTTTTTTCAACCAAAAATTGGCAGAAAAAATATAATTTTCTTGGTTTGTTTATTGAAGCAAAATTACTACTTACAATTAATAAATCCTAATATTTACACATTTACAGATAAATAATACAAATATGTACATTTTAAGTCTTCAACCTTCATTTTCACATTCAGGTTTCATTCACCAATTTCAGAAAAAACATATCACTTTTTCATATATGTGCATGCTCTATTTATTGATGAGAAGTAAGAATTTTTTTTTTATTTTAAGAACTAAGCAACTATATCACATCAATTGCTATGTCTGTTGCTAGGAAAGTTGGCTCACTGTGTTGTGCCAGAAAATTTTATCTTGCACATTTATAAGTCTACCATTCGTCCATGCATTAAATATTGCTACCATATCTGGTCTGATGCTCCAGCTATATTTTTTGAAATTCATGACAAAATTCAAAGAAGGATCTGTAGTGTAATCAATCCTAAATTGGTATTTTGACTTCAGTCTTTCTCACCGATGTGATGTGGCTTCTCTCTGTCTTTTCTACAAATGCTTTCATGGCAACTGTTCTGATAAGCTTTTTTCCTCTGGTGCCTCAACTACAGGAATTCAAGTGTGCTACTAGTCTCACCATTTTACTGTTGAACTAGTTAGATGCAACCACCACTTCTACTCTGACAGTTTCTTTTCTTGCACTTCCCACCTGTGGAACTCTCTTCGAATTTCTTGCTTCTCTACCACCTACAATCTTCAAAAATTGAAATACAATATAAATCACTATCTTCTGTCTTCCTGAACTCTGTTCCCTTATTGTCCTTTCCTCACGTCTCACTAAAGTCTTCTCATTCTCTTTCACTCCTTGTAACCTCTTGCATCGTAGTGGTATTGTCACCTTACTTGAGGTGAAACAATTAAATTTTTTTCTTTTAAATAAATATAATGAAATTTTAATTAAAAATTTTGTATTGCCCTGACTTTGCCCTCAAAAATGCAAGCAGTCATTCCAATTTTTTTTTTATTTTTTATTTTTTTTAATTGACATTAACTTTTTTTTCATTTTCAATTTCCCTTTCAGACACCATGTTTTTTCTTCTTTTTTCTCTTGATATATCTCGTCAAAGAATAGAATAGGGATTCCCCAAACACTAAAATAGCACCAGTTGAAAGCAACTATTAGTAACAGCAATGTAGGATAAAATAAAATTATGACATTAATTACAAAATGGTGACATTATATGATTAACATTGATAGAATAGTGAAAATGTTAATATTCTTGAGCATGTTAAGTAATCTGAGATTTTGGGTGCATTTATTACTTAATACTTTAAATAATGTTTAAAATGTTTTATTTTTGTGTTAAGTAAAAATTAATTTTTCACTGTGGTTAAAAATCAACTAGCAGTAGCAGCAGCAACTTGGTATGGAATTAATCTTCAATTTTGTATATAAAATATAATTAAAGAGTTTGGCGAATAGAAAATGTTCTTATTTTTACGTTATATTTATTTTCTAATCTTGTTATTTATTTGTCTATTTTTTTTTTCTTTTCATTTATATTTAAATTATAATCATGTTACTATTTTTTGTATTTTCAATAGTATTTTGCAAAGTAAGGGAGATAATTCATCCACTATAATGGAAGATTTACTTCCCTTAGTTGTTTTTTTTTTTCTTTTTACTTAATTTTTTTATAATTACTATTTGCAATGCATATATTAACAACATTATTTTTTATTATTATAAATTCTGCCATATTTATGATTTAAATATTCATATAAATGACTGTATAGTAATTTCAACTATTTTTGTCAGAAATCTATATCAAAAGTCATCAATTTGTTGGAGTATTTGCCTAATGTGAGATTTTATTTTTTTTATTTTGTATATTTTTTTTGATTGTTCTTTCTATTTGATTACCTTGCAAGCAAGAAAAAAACTCCAACTTTAATATTTAATGAACAAAAACATGATACAATTTTTTTTAATGTCTTTATTATCCCATTTGTTTCCTCAGATGGTTTTATATTTGTAGACATGTCTCAATTATGTTCTTCCTCTTGAAGGTGTGCATGTACTGTTCAGTGCATGGAATGATTGGTGTTGCTATTATCATTGAATTTAGTTTGTCTATGTGCAGTTCCATCCTAACTACAATATATTTCTTTACCAGGTGCCTGGTATCACTGGTTCAGGTTTCACTACTTTGATTTCAGCAACAATGCTAAAACAAATACTAAATAACCATAAAATTCTTCAGCTAAATCAAGCACATATACATTTTCAAAAAATCTTTTAAGCTGCACCAAAATACTAGCCACTTCATATTGATTCACTTATGATTAGTTTTATCAGCTAACATCTAAGCCAATGTTTCTCAACCTTTTTTTAACCTTTAGCACTCTGCAATATTAATATTCCTTTTGAAGGCTCCTCAGTTGCAGCATCCTTATTGTTAATCTCACACAAAGTTGTTTTCTGCTGCCATAGCAGGATATGACAACACAACTATCAGAATCACCTTCAGTGGAAGGATAAACTTTTTGTATAGCAAATGAAGTAACATACAGAGTGATAAAGTTTAATTTACAACACATTTGTAGAATAACTAAAATTCTGGGTGCACTTTAAATTTTAAAAAAAAAAAATTAGTCATTAAATTTTAAAATATGAAATTTTGGTTTAGCATTCCCAAAGAAGATTAGCAATACAGTTTTTATTTAAATGGATTTATGAAGAATCTGCTATTTTTAGAGGCCAATAATGACTGATTTAAATCTCTTGAGGAAGGCAAAAAGGAAAAGGATTCTTAAGATTAAGAAATTATCCAGTTTAAAATATCAAATAGCATATATGTTGTCACTAGCTTTTTAAAAATAAAGATTTTTTGAATATAAAAATAATTCATAAATTATTTTTCTGCTAATTTGTGGTGCACCTTGGATACTTTTCAGGGTGCATTAGTGCACCCAGGTGTACTGGTTGAGAAACACTGATTTGAGCAGTTCAAATTTCATGTAAGTTTAACTATTTAAATGAATAGACTCAGCATAGTGTTGGAATGAAGCACAAAGCATGTTCATTGCACCAAATGGATTATTTAACCTGTATTTGATTAGTCTCATATTGATTGTTTTTAACAGCATGCTGGAGATCTAGAAAAGAATGAAGAAAAATATCTTACTATTTTAATAGAGTGAAAACTTTTAAAATCACTTGTGATACACTATGGTTTGGACACACACATCGAGGGGAAAGGTGTGCTCAAAAGTTTCTATTTTATAGACCAGCAAATGGGTTCTTTGAAATTTTCTAACCAGCATCTCCTTTGATTGAAGAGGAATGGAAAAGTAAATGAATGGATGGATGCTCTTAGAGGCAAAGCAACAACAAACCAAACATTGATTATTTTCTAGTCATGATTACAATTGAGAGAGTCAGTTCTGGTCTGCCTTTGGCAGGAGACAGATTGTCCTCACTTAGTTCCAATGAAGTTCATATTGCCAATCACACATCAGGATGGGCGAGGATTTGGTAGGAGGAAGATCTGATCCACGAGAAGTTGTCCCAAATACTACCTACCTACCCACCTGGAAAGCAAGTGAAACCCTGAATAAAATGTCTAATTATAATATTGGAAACATGCTTCATGTTCTCGTTTATCGAACTGGCAATAGGCCCTTTCCTAGCTTTTAGTGCACACCAACACAAACCAGAATTGAGATGCAACATAAAATAATCAATGGCCACTCAGTGGAAAATTTGCCCAAGAGTTACAGTGTATGTTTACACACTTAGTTTATAATGCAAAGAAAGATTAAGTTTTGATCAAAACTCATTTAAAGTAACTTAGTCATTTGACTTGAATAATTCACCACTACCTCTGAATAATATCAGTTAATTTGAATTTCTATTAATAATTTCTGTCATAAAACATCTCCAAGAGATCTAACCTTATTTTAAATATACAGTGTTATTCAAAATGAAAGAGCAGATTTTGAAAATTTAACAAATGCTAAGAGACATTACTAGATAAGACACATTACTAGATAGAAAAAGATTCAGAGTTATTAAAATAACTGAAACTTTTTTTTCACTCTTGTTTAAATGCTTCTTTTTGTTGTTGTTTTTTTCCAGATTTAGTATAAATTTAAATTGTTATAATTCATGTCAATGCTTAAAATGGCCACACCACAAGACAATTTGTTTTGTGTACTGTGATTTTTATCTGTGGGGGTATATAAAAGTAAGTGTTTGTTCCACATATGTCTGCTATTTTTGAAGATTTGAGACATTGAATTATTGAAGCTGTGAAGTCAATATCCACAGATCAATTGATTTGAGTATATCATAAAGTGGAATACCATTTTAATGCTTGTCGTTCAACACCTGGTGCTTATGTTAAGTGCATACAAGTTGAACAACCTTAAAATAATAAACTTTGAAACTTTTCCTATCTAGTAATGTGATGAATCTGTTTCCTTCTCTTAACATTTGCTTTTATTAAATTCTCAAAATCTATTCTTTTTAAATAATCCTGTATAATAAATTGTTTCTTCTCTAAAAACTATTCATTTTGTGTAGCTTTAAAAGTCTCTGAGATGAACCAAATATTAACCAGTTATTCAGATTTTATGCTTATCCAAAGATAAATGATTTCCTTTTTGTGATATGCTGCAATAAGTCAGCATTAATTCACTGAACTTTATTCATTAAAGTCTTGTTGCAATGAGCTTGTAATCTGAATAATTTCCATTTTATTATAACCAGATGATCACTTATTGAATATTCTATAAAATGTTTAGTTTTTTTACTATAATGAGACTTTTTTTTCCCTCTGTCTCCCTTTGTCTTTACTATGTTTTAATGCAATCTCTGGTGTTTTGGGGTAAGTTTCTTTCTTCATTTGTTATTCCCTACCCTCAGCCTCTTGCTTGGTCAACAATTTCTTGGTTATAGTCTCTTTAAGAAAAAAATAAAAGATCTTTCTCTCTTTTTTTTTTTTTTCCTTTTATCTCATCTCTTCAAATCTTATCTAACATATTTTCCCCAATTATAAATTGATCAACATATTAATTTATTGTTAACAGACTAAGCTAATAATATTGGATATTTACACTAGTTTATTTGATTTGACTATGAAATATTATAAATTATTTAACTCTAAATGGCATATTAACCTTCTTGTAGAGTCAATCGCCATCTAGCACAATGGGATAAATTGGACTCCATAGTTACATCTGGCGATAACATAGCATAGCTGGATGGAGGGCTTCTTAGACTGAAGTCAACGTCCATTTACCCTTATAAAATCAATGGTCACCTTCCCATAACAAAGGTCAACCTTCTAGTTGATGGACATCGTCTGTGGTTTTGAACTGGAGAGAGATGGGCTCCAACAGGCTTACTTGGCCAAGACACGCTATGGCTGAATGAATACTTCTCTAGCTTTTCACCCAGATATGTGAAGGGAACTGGTCAGGGACTCAGCTGAACAGTGACTCTATGACCACACCCAGTTGTCGAGCTGATGATGGTGATAGTTTTAATATTTTGTTCTAGCATAAGCTTGATCATAACTTGAGTTGATAGCATAAAATAAATACCATACTTGGCAATCATGACCTGCACATAGGTTTAATTTTTACATTTACTTAAATAATTTTGGATTTATTTAAATAATCTGTAGATGCTGTCTAGTGTAAGAAATGTGATTTATCAAAGACTAAAAATTGTCAAAACTATTTTGAAAATTTAATTCCATATTCTGACTGTAAAGTTATGTATAAATGATGAAAAATAGCTAATGGCTGACATGATATCTAAGATAGAAAATTATCAAGCTTATATTATTTACTGAAGTTAAAATAAAGTGTGTTCTAATAACTTGGACCGAATTGTGAATTATCTTTAAGCGTCTAATGACTTTTTTCTTTCAGATTTAACAACTTAAGTCTTTGTTAATTTCAACCATGGAAAGATTAACAATCAAACAACGTGTTAAAGTTTCAAGAGTGCAATTGGAAAAATTGTTTGTAAATTCAAGCAAACTAGGTCGGTGGCAGATGTGAAAATATCATTGTGTACTCGTTTATGATGTTCAGCTGAAAACATCACTGCAGTACACAAGAATGTGGTAAAAAATCCAGACACCACTATTCGTCATCACGTGCTGGAATTGAACCTCTCCACAACAATGTTACATCGATTCCAATTGCACTCTCTTTTGGTTGATTATGCTGACCAAAAAAATTGCAAAGTTCACAAAATGCATTTCTGTTTGAATGTCCATTTTCATAATAGGCTTCAATAACTTTAACACATTGTTTCATTGTTAATCTTTCCATGGTTGAAATTGTCAAAGACTTAAGCTGAAAGAAAAAGAAAAAAAAATCATTAGATGCTTAAACTTAATTCACATCTAAAAGTTCCAACACTCTTTATAACCAAATTGTGTGAACTTTATTGAATAAAAATTGACACAACTGGAATCAGAAATGACTTGAAAGGAAGTCCAGTTCAACATCCTAAGAATTTTTATACCAACTACTAAACCATTAAACCAATAACAAATAACTTCTTCTTTGCAGCTATAAAATAGCCATTTTGAGAAATATTTCTACTTTTTTGTAGTGTCAATTTTATATTTTGTCTTATTAGTAGTGCATTTTTACTAAACATGGAATTTATGTATTTTATGCTATCAAATTTAATAATGTATACAATAAAACTTAACTCTAACTTGAAAAGAAACAGAAAAAAGGGAACTATTTGATTTCATTTTTCTTGTACTATTTCCAGGATCTGTTGAGAGAGCATTGCTGTGGACAATGTTTCCATTAGGTAGCCCCTTTAGTTTTTGCTCAATCACTTTTTTTTTTCCTTTTTCTCTCTCAATTCTATTGTAGTTAATAAGTAATGGGGAGAGAGAAAGATAGATAGACAGATAGCTGTTAGAAATTGTTAACATAAAAATTACAAATGTATTTGCAGAATGTGAAATTTTAACCTTTTCAGTGCACAGATGCATGATCTCTGTATTGAACAGCATTGTGAGAAGATGATTGTTTGAATTGTCTATAGATCTTAAAAATAAATCAAATTGTTAGTGTTTTAGTCCTTAAATCTGCTCAAGTGAGAATATGAAACTCTCTGCCTTGCGTACAAAATAGATTACCAAAACCTCTTATTCAATTATCTAAATGTATTATTAACACATTGACTGCCAACAATTAGATAACTTTTAGGTTGGTAGTTTATATTTGAAGCTATAAATCAACTTATTTTTTAGTGCCTAAGATGACTATTATAATGTTGGCGTTTGAAGTTGGATTTTGTAATTGACCTCAGATGGTCAATGTGGTAAAAGGACATGTGGGTGGTAACAGCTCAGAATAAGAAATCAACAAGCGGGGTTCAAATTCAAAGTTACATTCACTTTCACACTAATACCATTGAAAATCCATCTCTTCCTTCCCCAGCTATGGGTTAAATAGTAAGGCAGATTAGGCTCTTCAGCCTTGCTTGGCAACCAGTCTAGGAGGGTGATAACTCTGAATTCAGAAGTGTATGTAGCTGTGATGAAGTACATAGTGTGCAGCTAACAAAAGGATCATGGCATTTACAGTGACTATGATCCAAACTGCGGTCAATTAATCAATTATTAATAGTAACGGTTGAAAGACAATTTATATGATTGATGTCTTTTAAAGAGTCTTTCAAAGCAGTTAATATTTTACATAACACAAATTCTTTCAATTTAATATAAATAGAAGCTATACAATTATCTTTTCACAATGGGTGCAATCTATTTTTCCTTCCAAAATCCATCCTTTCACAGCAGCCAGATTCTTTCTTGCAATTTAAATGTCTTTAAATGTTTATACATGGTGAAAAAAATCAACAGGAGTAAATAGGTTTGTCATTCAGTTCACACTCTTCCCTAGTTTTTGAACAGGAGTAGAGGTTTATCCCTTGCTTCCTGTTTAGGATTGATTTTCCAGTTCCTTCTAAAGTTTATTTCCACACTATACTTCTGTCTCCGTCTGAACTTAGAAATGCTATTCACTAATTAAATCTTGACTTCTTCAAGTCTACAGTTCGCTGTTATCTTTCCTGCATAGACCCAAGCACTTCACTTGCCCTTTCTTACACTAATACAACTCTACACAGTAATCCTCTACCTTGAGTGGCCCTTGGGCCTTGTATTAGGTGAACAATTAGTAAAAAATAAAGATAAAAAATGATAATTTTTCAAATCAATTTCATCTGATTTAGAATTATCTTTCTTGTATCTTTATATTTTTTTATTTAGTTTCGCATCCACAAACTTGTCACTTTTGTTATTAATTTCTAAATTGTCTTTCCTTGTTAATTCTTCTCTAATCAATAAATGTCACGAGTCATATCTAATTCATTGTTTAATATTAACTTCAAAATAATACATAGAAATAAGAATTAAACGTCTATAAACACCAAATTTATATTTAAACTTTCAACAGTAAAACAATGTAAATAGTGATTATTTGAATTCTTTCTTCATGGTGCTTGCCTCTTGCAGTGTTCATAAAGATTATACCTTAACTTGTGCACTGTCAACAATATATAAGTCATATGTTGTTAACCATATAAAATCAGAGTTGACAAGTGGCACATTGATCTTCCATTAATGTCAATGTTTTCCAAACAGTTTCATTTACTCAGATTCACTCACAAGGTATGATGGGTCAACCCATGGTATGGTTTTCAGGCATGCTAGAACCATCTCCTCAGGGCAACGTTATCAAGATGTCACATCTTTGACCAATTGAACCATGGTGCAGTTTGAACATAGCTCACATGGTTGTAACACTAACTCTAACCATTTGGTCACATGCCCACTATTATTTTCATGAATAAAGTTGTTTTTTATGAGGTGGGGGTCCACAATTTCATTACAAATGAAAAAACTTATAACAGCGAAGATGTGGTTCTACCAATAAATATTTAAAATACAATGGATAGAGCATGTGACAAATGAGGAAGTTCTGAGGAGAACAGAAGTTACAAAGAAACTTGTTAACAATCAAACACAAAGTTTTGGGTCACATATTGAGGAAAGAGAGCTTGAAGAATCTAATACTCACAGGGCTCATTAAACACAAGAGAAGCAGAGTAAAACAGCAAGTTACATACTTGACAAGTTTTAATAAATGGTAGGAGGAACATGTATCCCAAAGAGAGCAACAACAGATAGGACACTGTAGAGAGCCATGATTTACCATGTTCTGAAAGAACATGGCATTTTTAAATAAATGCCTGGTCTAGTAGAAACTGAAGAAAGTTGAGTAATTTGGTTATATTGCCACAGTATTTAAGAATATTTAGACTTTAAAATATCCTGAAAGAAGCACTAATTGTAACCTTTAAAAAACAGCATAAATTAGATGGTGCTTTTAATATATATATATATATATATATATATATATATCAGACTTGTTAAGCAACGTTACTATAATTTATAGCATTCTAAACTCAAGGAGAGTCAATACAACCTTTAATGGCTCAAAAAAAGTTCCTTTACTTCGGAACACCATAAATTATACTAATGCTGATGAACAAGCCAAGTGCACATGAAGCCTGATTCACCAATGAAAATCAAACAAAAAAATAAAAATACCAGAATTTCTTTCTTTTTTCTTCATATCTTATTCTCTGAAGCTTTAATAAAAGTGAAACACATATCATTGATAAATGTTTCCTATTTGTTACTTATTCTATCATTCTGTCATTCCGATCCATATTTGATCTGTATTTGATTCTGATTCATATATATATATATATATATATATATATATAAAAAATAAAAAAATAAATATAAATTCTTCAAACTTTGTATTCATATACTTCCATTCTAACTTGAGGTATTTGTTTAGTTAAATGAAGAGACTTAGGTTATCCATAAATTTCTAGAATGTTCTCTGATTATGTGGTAACAAAGCAACTTGTTTTCTTGTATGAAGAAAATATTATTACTCAAAATAATAAATTTTAAAAACAATGAGGATGTTAGTCTCAATAAAAGCTACAATGTCAATAACACCCCCACCTCACCAGTACTGGACTAAATTTACCTTTCATCCAACAATGAATTGCTTTATCCACTGGGTTCCAATTCTAGACACATGCAAACTTTTATCTTTCCTTTTTTTTTCATGTTGGATGTTTTCATTGTGCATGGCTGTTTCCTCCAACTCCTTACAGATCATTGTTTAGTTTTTATCAATCAAATTATTCATTCCCTGGGATTTATTTTTTTTAATGAAAACATTATGCATCTTGGTTTTCCTTTTCCACACACAGTGTTATTCTGTTTGGTTGCCATCCTTTCATTCACATATGCTTG
Source organism: Acanthosepion pharaonis (assembly GCA_903632075.3). Lineage (NCBI taxonomy): Eukaryota > Metazoa > Mollusca > Cephalopoda > Sepiida > Sepiidae > Acanthosepion > Acanthosepion pharaonis. Next base: position 1,702,529 of record CAHIKZ030004221.1, read on the forward strand.
TTCAACACATCCCGACATCCTGTTAATATTTTTCTTAATTGATTATCTCCCCTGTTTTGCATGTCTCCATTTCCCACCATCATTTGGGATGCAATTAATTTTTTTTGCTTATTTTTTAAACATTGCTTGTATTTTATCTGAAAAATTCCTTTTGGCTTTCATGTACCATATATATATATATATATATATATATATATATATATATATATATATATATATATATATATATATATATATTCCAACATTCGTCCATTTTTGTTTCTAATAATTGTATTTCTTCAATTTGTATGTTTTTATTCTCTGTAATATAAAAAAAGTTAATCACAATTAGTTTCAAACTTTCATCTTTATAGCAGGCTTGAGCAATTATTTATTGATTAAATAACAGATAGTGTATTTCATATTTAAAAAAATAAAAATTTTAATTGTGCTCCGTTTTCCAAAACTGATTTTTTTAAAATGTTTTTATTTTCAGAGATTTTACAAACACGGACACATACTGATAAACCTTTGGGTATGTACCCTCTTTTCAAAACTCTTTCTTTTAAATGATTAATTAATTTTAAATCTCTGCTGAATTATTTAATTTGATTTGACCATTCAGTGTTTAATAGACAATTCCTTAGTCATAATGATACAGTTTAAAAAAGAAAAGTTTGCCGCAGTGTAAGAACAAGTATGACTCAGTAGCCATAACAGCTAATGATTCACTTATAACTTGAAAGTCCTTGCCCTCTGCAAAGGTTACAGATATTAAAGGAAAAAAAATAACCACTGAATATATGTATTTTTTAATAGGTATTTATTCAGTTTAGCTTAGTGTGGCACTATCACATGTATGGCACCCAGTGAGGATCAAACTCACTACTATTTTTTTATTTATTTCTTCACAGATGAGTTTGAACGTTCAGAAGCAATTCGAAAAAGCAAACGAGTTGCTGCAATTGGCAATCTGATCAACAGTTCAAACATTATGAAAGCCCAGCCAATTATGAGATCAAGCTGGGGAGGATCATGTGAAGATCTGTACTTTGATCGAGGAAGTGGATTTTCGTCTCATTCACAAAGCCCTTCTAGCAGCCGAGAAACCTCTCCAGTGTTGTCAAAGAAAGATTTGGTAAGACACTTTTAGTTAATATCTTTGTGATTTCAAGCTATAATAAATGTGTGTGTGTGTGTGGTGTTCATTGTTATATGGGAATATATTTCTTTCCCAAATTGATTAAATGATTGATTCCAACAAATAAATTGGGGTCAAATATGGATTAGAATCCAACAGAATGACAGAATAAAGAACAAATAGGAAACCTTTATAAATTTATCATGTGTCACTTTTATTTAAGCTTCATCAAAAATGAAATACAAAAGAGAAAGTGGTATTTTTTTTATTTTTGTGTTTGTTTTTCATTAGTTAAGCGGACCTCACATGTATTTGTCTTGTCTGATAGTGTCTGTATGTATAATTATTGTGTGTTTGTGTATCATAATTCTAGTTGGTCTATGTGAGATTTGGTTGATAATGTGTGCACAAGCATAGTTGGCATTTTTATTTATATATGGTAGTGTCTGTATGTTGATTGAGGAAATCAGATTAACCACAACCAGTGTAAGCTAAATTTTTTCACTCGCACAAAAAATCCCCCAATCAATATACGAACACTACCAGATAGTGCCCACTATGCTCGTGCACACACAGACCAACTAGAATTATGATACACAAACACTCGAGAAATATACACACAAATGCTACCAGACAAGACAAATACACATGAGGTCTGCTTAACCAATGAAAAACAAACACAAAAATAAAATATTCCAGAATTTTTTTCTCCATCATATTTCATTTCTGATGAAGCTTAAATAAAAGTAAAATCTTTTAAATTTGTAAATGTTTCCTATTTGTTCCTTATCCTAACACTTGAATGAATATAAATAACAACAGTATTACAAGAATTTGGAAAGAATTTTTAAAAGTTTAGTTAAGAATAAAATTGCAGTCTGGTGGGCAGCTTTGTATTGCATTCTGTTTCTCTTTTTAAAATTCTAAAATATAAGTTTTTTTTTTCTGAAGCCAGTGATAGAAACCATATTTACATCATCCAAGAAGAAATGCATCTGTATTGATAAATAAATAAAATTTTAGTTTAGCTATATATATATATATATATATATATATATATATATATATATATATATTGGAATAATGTTTTGATACCACAAAACAAATATAACGATTTAAAGAAAATGAATTTCTTTTGTATGACCATTTTTTTTTTTTTTTGCAGGACCTAGGTACCTTTTCGCCAACGCTTCATCAGGGTCTTTTCGTTGGCAAATGATTTTAAACAAACAATGAAAATGAAAAGAACGCCAAAATGGTATGGTTGGAACACGTCTAAAATTTTACGAAGATATGTACACAATGAACTCGTTTTCAATTATATGCGTAGGCAGGTCCAAATATCATCTGTCTATTTTGGAAGCCATCTGCCTCAAATTATTTAAACCATCGCTTTCTAAACAAAAGGAGAATTTTTCACGATCGCTAAATTTATTTTTTGATATATGAGCAACTTATTTTCCTATCTTACTGCTCAGGTTGGTTCATTATTATTAATTCATTATTTACGCATTTATTTTAATCGTAAATTTATTTTAATTTTACGTATACATATCTTCGTAAAATTTTAGGCGTGTTCCAACCATACCATTTTGGCGTTCTTTTCATTTTCATTGTTTGTTTAAAATCATTTGCCAACAAAAGACCCTGATGAAGCGTTTAAAGGTACCTAGGTCCAAAAAAAAAAAAAAAAAAAAAATGGTCATACAAAAGAAATTCATTTTCTTTAAATCGATAGATATATATATATATATATATATATATATATAAATGTGTGTGTGTGTGTATATATATATATATATGTATAAAGTAAAGTAAAAAATCCATTGGTATATAATCCAAGTGGATTCTAGTAATATAAAAATATTAGAACTGATCCACAAAAAAGAGCTTGATGTATTTTATTTAATTTATACAGTGCAATATAATTAATAATTAAATAAATCCTTTTAACTGATATGGGGAATAGGCTATTTCAGCAGATGATGAAAGTGGACGTCTGTCTTTTCACACCCCCCCCCCAATGTGGAATGAAAGGAAGTTCATGTCTGTAAGGTTAGAGGAAGCAGGATGTAGCAGTTAACTGTGATAGGTACCCACCACCACCCTCCTTGACCCCCTCTCTCTCTATTAGGTGTTTTTGGCAAGTTAAGGTTAAAGTTGACTCTTTAGCTTCCAATCTCAACTCCTCACTGTTAACTGCTGCATCCTCTAACCTTATAGACATAAACTTCATTTCATTCCACACAGGGATTAAAAAGACAGACAACCACTTTTGTCGTCTGCTGAAATAGCCAATTCCCATATGAGGTAAAAGGATTTCTTTGATTATTAATTATATATATATATATATTTCTGATGTGTTAAATGCCTTCACAGCATCTATAATGTACAAAGAGGAGAACAATAGTTAGAAATAAAGTATATTGACAATTATTTATCTCAAAAATGAAATACAAAATAAATCAAAAAGCAGTAGAAACCCACCATGATAACCAAATGTCAAAACCATCTGACATTGAATACAAAGGCTCCATAAAAAGCCACAAATGCCCGTTGGGGCAGTGGCATAGTGGATATAGGAGTTGGTTATACATTTCTTACTGTCATGACTCTGCCTAAACAGAATAAGTTGAAATGACACATTTTGGATTCTATAAATGCCCGTTTCTTTTAAACTAGGTTGGCATAAATAGGACAAAATATTCTATACTCTTCATTCTATTCTTGCATTGTTGGTCCTACTAAGCAGTTTTTCACTGAAATAGTATCTAACATATTTCTTAACATATGAGTATTAAAGATGACTATAGGTTTGCTTCTCTAAAGAATGTTGTGTTTTGACATGTTAACCATCTGTGTGGCAGTGAAGAATATACCATGAAAATAAATGCAATAATCCAGTTTTACTTGAATATATCATAAAATAAATGTAATAATCCAGTTTTACTTGAATATATCATAAAAAATGTAATAATCCAGTTTTACTGGATTGTATAATAAAAATGATGAGCCACCTTAATATAACCCATTAAAACTCTTAATCCTAGCAAATAAAATGCATTTTGGTTTAATATTTTATTGTCTCAGAAAGTATAATTTTTTAGTTATTTCTTCACCTGTATCATATAATTTATTTTTGAATCCGTGAAAATGCATTTTAATCTTTTACTTTTATTATTCTTTTAAAGACAGACAATTTTTAGCAAGAATAAAGTTATAAAACTAATTTTTTTTTAATATCCTGCTTTTTTTTTCTCTTTCTACTTTCTTAAAATAACTTGATCACATGTTTTCAAATTTCTCTCTAATATGTTTAGATTTCTATGAAACAGTTGGGCATTTTCCTGAGGTTTTCTGATTAATCATTCCAAATTTGTTTTGATGACATTTATCTACTCTGCACTAGTTAAACAGTTTAATATGTGAACTGGTAATGAGAGAATCATATAATTGTGCTTGTTCCTTAGCACATACCTCATAAATAATGGGCTATTCTGTTTTGACCGTGAGTTAAGATGGAAAAGATATATCAGAGATGTTGTTTAATTTCAGTGACAAAAAGAAAGAAAGGGAAGATAGAGGAAGTGATAATGCTATCATGTGTTTAATGTCTGCTTCAGTAAAATGAAAAACTTTGTCAATTTCAAATCTATTCACTTATACCCTCTTACTTCTTTAAATAATGATCTGCATTCATACTTATGATTGTTACTGTAATATTTTGTTGAATTTGTTAAGCTCAAATATTTAATGATGCAACTTGGGAATTTTCATGAGTATTTTAGTTGTGAACTCACAAAGAGCTTGTTCAATCATTAGCTCAAGAATTAAAATTCATCAGAAAATTAGGAAAATGTGAAATTATCACAGGTATTTCTAGTTAATATTATTTTATTTCCATAAAAAGTAATAAAAACTTTTGTATAAGTATTCAAACCCTTCCCACTCAACGAAAAATAAATTAGACACAAAATTAGGTCATAAACAGCTAAAATTGAGCCATTCTTATACCCTCTGCATGTTATAATGCTGAGCATCACTTAAAAGTTACAGGATTCATGACATTACCTGAGGAAATCAAATTCTTATGCAAATGTTATTATAATGAAGTCTACAGAATTCTGGAAGTAATTTTTTTTTAAAATCATTTGAACCCAAGCAAGGCAATAAAGCCACAAAGATGCAAGGGGTTATTGAGTGTGAAAGAAATTGAGAAAGGACAAGGATTCAAGGAGACAGAAGATCATGAGTAATGTTACATTTAAATTTTTGAAGATCATAGTAAACAGAAAAACAAGAAGCTGGAAGAGACTCCCACAAGCAGGAAGTGCAAGAGAAGAAACTATTAGCATAGAACTTACAGTTACATTTAACGATTTCAACAGTGAAGTTATGAAACCTAGCTGTCAATCTAGTACTACACTTAAATCCGTAAAGTCAAGATACCAAAGATGAAAGCTCATCAAAACAGTCACCATGAAAATATTTATAGAAAAGGGAAGCTATGTTACAGTTGTAGGAAAGTGACTAAAGCTGAGATGCCAGGTCAGGACCAATAATGTTCCAGATTCGTCTTTGGATTTTGTCAAGAATCTCTAAATATACAACAGGTGCACCGGATCATATGTGGCAGCAATATACAAAGTATGGACGAATGATATACTTAAGATATATTCTGGCAAGAAATATTATCTGGAATGACAGAGGGGAACCCACTTTCCTAGCAACAGATTAAATATAAAGATTCCACTTCATTTCATTGGAAAATGTGAGAAGGCACGACGAGTTGCTTTCCTGGAGATAAGCATCAGCCATACTGATGGAAGGTCAATTTTGTTTTGGAAGCTTTAAAATTAACTTTACTATTGATTCTCTCTTATCAGTTCACTTATTAAACTGTTTTATTAAATGAGATATAAATGTGATCAGGTCAAATTTTGAATGGTTAACCAGGAATAAATGAGACTAATCTGGGGAGCAAATATTTTTACATACAAATGTATAACAAAGATACTTTGGTTTGAGACTTCAATAATTTGTGCTCCTTTTAAATATGCCAATTGTTACTATCTACACCATTAAGACTGTTGTCCTCATCTTTATTGCCATATTCATGATGTTTCAAACATTGTATGCTTTAGCCTTCTTCAGGTGATATATGTTGGAATTTTAAACCAAAACCTTTATTTAATCCATAGAGAGTTGAGTTACTAAAGGGAATTAACTGAAACTGAGATATTCAAAAAAAAAAGGCATAACACATGAAATAATAACAATCTACCCCACCTGAAAAATACCAAAACATCCAGTGGCCAAAACATTGTGAATATGGCAATAAAGTTGAAGACAATAATCAAAAATGATGTAAATAGTTATAATACCTCATCTCAGAAATATAGACAGATATGCCAATTATTAGTATTTGGTTTGAAAAATTACTAAAAAATAGATTGGGGATTCAGATGAATCTTCAAAGCTTTTGTCTTTTTAATACCATATTTAATGGCAATAATAACTAGTAGTACTGATAGTCTACAGCAGACCTTCCCAAATTTATGGAACCATAAACCTCTCTTTTGTTAAAATCACATTGTCAGAACTTTCCTGCCACCACCACTGTATGTTTCACAAAAGAAATTCAGGCCCTTCTTTGATTGATGGACCTCTCTGGTAAAATCATCCATTGGCATTTTTTTTTCTACAGAAGACCAGGTGAATAAAAAAATCTTTTTTAGATAACTGCTTACAATTTCTCTTTGGCAGAAACATCACCCATTCTTTCTTTTAAGAAACGTCTTAAACTGCATATTCCTGCTTTCAAAGGGACTAAATACTTGAAATTAAATAGCAAATTAAAATAACTTAGAATAAAATTGAGTCATCTGAAGGTAAGTATTGTAGTAAAAAAAAATGGTACTTTTCCATTATCTGAAATCATTCAGTGGCATTTCAGATAATGAAAAATCATTCACTGACTCATTCTTCAATCACATGAAATTAAGATGGAAACTCTTGTGTCATTCTTTTAATATGATACAATTTTGTGTACAGTTATTATTAAATTCTAAATTTATGGAATTGTTTACATTTTAAATGTACAATCTGTTTTTGGGATGTTTTTTTTTACGAGAAAAATTACAATCACCAGCAAATAACATTCCTAAAATGACAATATAATTTTTTTTTTTAATTTCTCAATTGCACTCACAACCACCCGCTTGAATTTCTACATGACCTCTACCTTGGAAAACAACAGGGTAATCATTAAACTACTGGATATGTCAACTTCTGGAGTTATTTCTTGAATTAAAAAAATGGGGGTGGAGTCTTATATGCCATTAAATATGGTAATTCAGTTTAATTTATTTATTTAGTAGGAAAATACATTTTTTAACATTTCCTGTGAATTCAATTTAATCTTGTATTCTATCATTCTAGTTCATTAATTCTTCCAGCCTTCTTTATTCTTTCTTACATAGTATAACACTCCTATTTTTTGTAGTGTATGTAAAGCCATTTTATTCATTCTTCACCTGATGGTAATGTATATGCATGAAACATTTTCTTCTATTGTTTTAGAGTGTACCCATGTCCAAAGGTGGTTTTCAGAAGCAATTGCTATAATGCCCTGCTTTTCATTTTGTTTGAATTTCTGTTGTAAAAAATGTTGTTATATTTAGTTTAGCTTGCATCCATTTTCATTTCTTTTCTTTTTTCTGTATATTTTTTTGCTTAAACTCAAACCATTTTTATAACAACATGGCTTATGATCCAACCTCCATATCCCATGAACCATGACATAGTTACTGTAATTTATAAAATAGCTTTTATAATTACCAATTTCTCATATTTTGTTTGAATTTATATAACATAAATGATATTAGGAAGCAACAGATATAAATGTTTGTTATCTGTTTGTTTTTTTGGTTTTTTTTTCACCATTTGCTTATATAATGATACTACATTTTATTTTTTGCAGGGAGGGGGGTTACTTATATATATACTTAATATATTTCTGACCAGTGTCAGTGTTCAAGATTTACTGTAAAGGACAGGATTTTGAATATTGATTTTCAACCGAGGCAGACCATCCTTTTGCCAAAGACAAATGTTATCAAATCCTTATACTCTTATTTCTTTTCTCTGTCATTTGGTCTTGTACTAGTCTAAGCTCCATTTAGTAAATATTATTACTAAAGCTTAATACCAAAATAATTAGTGGATCTAGTCATATAGATGAAAAAGATTGCCTAGCTAGATTTTCACACATTTATGAAAGAAAGTAAAAAATGGGTTTTCTTATTAAAGAACCAATGTCTACTAAATATTTTTTGCTCGTCTTACACACAGGTGTAAATCTTCCTCACCTGCCAATGTTATCCAAATTTTAGGTCACTGAAAGATCAAAGATTTCCAATTGGTTCTCAAAATTATCCCTGACAGAAAAATATCCCAAACTACACAAATGTCTGTGAAAAAGTTGAATAAAATAAACATTTATCACTCTTTATGTGAATTCATTTGCTGTACAAAAAGTTTATCCTACCAATGAAGGTGACTCTGATCCCTGAACAATAATGTGTTTGAATTTTATAGTTGTGTTGTCATATCCTGTTATGGTAACAGAAAACAACTTTGAGTGAAATTAAAAATAACGATACTGCAATTGAGAGGCCTTGAAAAAGAATGTAGTAGAAAAAGAAGTAATATTAATAATACAAAGTGCTAAAGGTAACAAGTACAGTGTGGCAGAAATACTTCAAACACACCGCTACAGATTCAAATAATTTTATTATTGAATGTAAAAATAATTTTTGTTTTCTTTTAAGCTGAAAGAAATAAGTTACAAATTTCCTCACAAGCAAAGTTCATAAAGAATTTTTTTTTAACAACACAAAAGAAAAATGAATTGTTAGTATACAGTGGAATGTATGTAAATGATTGTTCTACAAAAAGCCAAAATCTACATTATGTGAGCGTTGTATCAACAGGCAGACTGTCGGGCAATCAGCTAAATATCAGCACAAATACACCTAATGACAACTAAACCTAAAATATGTTGTGTTTTTGTTTATTTGTCATTTGGTGTTTTCATAATATAAACCTTGCAAACTGGTTTCTGAAAATACTTTTAACGTGAGTAATAATTTACAAAAGGAACTTTAGCATTCATTAAGTTTTTTTAAGGAGACGAAAATTGTGCAATTAGTATTATTTGCATCCTGGTCAAAGTATACTGAAAACTAGTTTATTAATTTTAGTTTTGCTATTTATAGGAAAAAAAAACAGATCACAGGAAGTTAAAAGATAGATTTATTAAATTCAGAAGTTTTATTGGTTAATAAATCTATTTCCCAATTTTTAATATTGATTTTTACAAGGGAATAGATTGTTAATCATTTTTCTAGATGTGAGTTTTCATTTTTTTGAGCATGCAACACAGAAATGGTTGTCTGCCTTTTTTGAGCTGTGTTTTGCACAAAATTGACATACTACTTAAATCTACTGTTTTTTTTTTAAACTAGGTTCTACAGGTATTTCTAGTGCTCCCTGTACAAATTGTTAGATAATCTGAGATATATGTTATATGTGGTAGTTGCTGAAAAGTTCTTGACCTGAGCCATTTCCCAAATTGATTGATTGATTTGTTTTTTTTACAGCTTATCAACCCTTTGCAAGTTATTTAAAGCCAGAAAATATTTTTAGATCATAAGAATATTTTGTAGCTAATAATGATTTATTGATACAAGACCTACTAATTAACCCATAGCAAAAGGAGGAGAAGTGGTGGATTCCTACCTTTCCCAAGGATATTTGCACATGTGAATATAACAAAGCTGACTGGAATTGAAACCCAGCTCTCCAATTTCCAATTCTGAGCTGCTATCCATTACACCATCTGCACATGCAAGCTTACTGCTCCTGGTATTCCTAAGCAGTCACCCATCTAGACCAGACACAAAATTGTTTAACTTTGGTGATTGTCAGAGGACCAGTGTTTCAATGTGATATGGTTGCAAACTCCATTTCCCAAAATATGACCAAATGACCAAACATTTATTTTTGGACTCCCTTCTTTGTTGAGCCAAGAACTTTTCAGCATTCTCTCGCCTAATGTTAATCAAAGTTGACTTAATAATAACAGTTGCTTTTTTTAAAATGTATTAGGGCAATGGGAAGTGACAGCCATTTTTTTAATTAACAAAAAACATTCTTTTCTTGTCACAACACAACAGTCAGATTTCATTAATGAAGATAGACTTTCATAAAAAAACATGTAGGTGTGTGTGTATTTTCTTGTTTTTTGTCTTGTTACAAATTAGTCAACTACAATAACCAGTGTCAATATTTACACTGTCTAACTTCTTGGGATTGATTTATATACTTCTCCCAATGCACTGCTTCCTTTTTATTTTTAGAATCTGTACAAAAGTTTTTGAAACTTACAAATGATTATTTTTTTTATTGTTTACAGTTTTTCACATCTTAAATGAATTAGACAATATGCATGCTTAAAATTCTACAATTAATTTTTTTTTCTTTTTCTCAATCTTTTTTTAATGTTGTTAATGGCTTTATAATTTTTCACCTTTCTTTTTAAAAACCACAATATTTATGTATGTATTTGTTTTACTTATAAATACCATACAAAACTTAGTTGACATTATGGCTTAGAATATGATAATAAATATTCAATCAATATTTTTTTAATCAATACATCCCAAACAAGGAGCTAATACAAGGAGCTACTGAGAGTAATAAGAGAAAAAAAAAAAAGATTTTTAGAAAGAACTAGAAACCCAATTCTAAACAGTAAACAAGGGATAAACCTCTATTCCAATAAAAATAGTACTAATAAAATCTTGAAAATGTTTTCTTACATAGCCTAGAGGATTAAAGTGTTGGTTCAAATTTGTTAGCATAGTAATTGTGAATTCAGTCCCTGGGCCAGTTAGTAAAGACTCGCTCAATGGAAACAACAAGCAATAACTGAGTAGTACTAAAATACCAAGATGAGATATCCTCAGACAATGGACAATGGGACAATCTATTCTTGAAGGGTTCGGCCTGATATTACCTCAAGTTTACCTGGATTGTTAGATACCTGAAAAAGACTGGAGGTCACAATAACTGAAATGTTGAGATAGTAACAACAAAGATGAGGACATTAGTTCAACTATAAATAATATGGATAATAACTCATTATTCCAGAAATTCAGGAAGAAATTACTTTTAAATGTTTGGCATTTTTTTCCAACATATTTTATTTTCAAGAGAAAACATTTTCAGATGGTATATTACAAAAAAAAAGTGCCATTTTAATATTACTAATTGTTAAAGTAATATTAAATAGTACATTATTCTTCTATTATATACCATGTCTCTTCAGGACATTGCCGATTATAGCTCTGCACAACTTCCTGTCATTTGTTGCTCTAAGCAGGACTTGTCCTTTTACTATCTCTCCTAATCTTTGTTCTACCAACCATTTACACATGCTCATTAGGTAGGTTATTCACTGCCTTCCTCTGTCCCTCTTGCCTTCATTATGTCCTGTGAGTGTCAAATTCTCCAAGCCATCTTTCCTCATTATGTGCCTGAGAAATTTCAACTCTCTCTTCCTGATTCTAAGTGTCCTTTTTGTACCCATTTTCCATAAAACTTTGACGTTGCTTACATGTTCAGTCAATGGTATTCTCAGCATATTTCTGTAGAACCACGTTTCTGTTACGTCAAGTCTCTTATTCATGTCTGAGAAGATTGTCCAGCATTCACTGCCATATAGGAGGACCAATATTATATAACACTTCACTACTCTTTTCTTTGTTCCTAATGAAATCTTTCTGTTTCTTAATAATTTGTTTAGCTTTTGGAAAGTATCTTTTGCTATCACAATGTGCCTTCAGATTTTGGTGTTGCATTTTCCATCCTCTGTTGAAACACTTCTAGATATTTAAATTTTTGTACTTGCTTGATTTTGGTATCTCCAATTTGTAGTTTCTATCTTGGGGCATTCCTTTTGCTGAAAACCATTCATTCTGTCTTCTTACAGTTGATGTTTAGTCCTTTCTTCTTTCTTTCCTTTACTACCTTCAGTAGGAGTTCCTGTAGTTTCCTTTTCCTGCCTCCTATCAGCACTATGTCATCTGCCCATCTCACATTAAGATTGTGGCCACCAATAATGAATCCTGGTAGGACTTCTAATTCTGCCAGAATCACCTCACTGTAAAGGTTAAATAAATCTGGTCAGAAGACATATCCTTGTTTTATGCCTCTTTCTATTTTTGTATATTCTAATATCCTTCTCAAATAAATCCAGCTTACCTTGCACTTCCAACAGTTCTTTGTGACTTGCTTTATCAAATACTTTTGCATAATCTATAAATGTAGGTATAAATACTTTTGCATTTGAATTGCTCTTTGATATAATTCTGAGAATAAATATTGCATTCTTCATTCCAGTGTCTTTAACAAAACTGTATTGCTCCTATTCCCAGTCTGTTCACTCTATGCGTCAGAATTCAGATAAGTTTTGCTATGTGACTCATTAGGCTGATTGTCCGATAGAGTTTGAATTCGTTTTTGCCTGGTTTATTACATTTCTAATTTAAAATGTACTCATAGTATATGTAATTACCACCAGTCACAATGAATGGATGGCCCCTCAGGGAGGCTCCTTGCCTTGAGCAACTATTGGGCCTGAAAATCACTACAAGCTTCAAGTGGAACCCATACATACAATCCATTACTAAAGATGCAGGAAAAATGGTCGGCCCTAGTGACCTCTTGCAGAATTCTAGGGTTCCAGGGACACACTGGCTAAGAAACACTTGGTTAGGGCATAGTGTGAAACTGAGACATAAAAATTTGACTAATTAAAATTTACCTCACTTTACCTCTACAAATGGTCTCTTCCTCCAGGAACATTTTTTTAAGACTTGGAGAAAGTCTCCATTTGTAGAGTATTCTTTATTTTTTTCAATTTGGAAGATCCATTTTTTAACGCTAATCTTATTCCTATGAATTTTAACATTATTGCAAATCAAATATCAGAACTTTAATAATCAAATTTAATATTTGAATTTTTAGCTTTTTTTATGAAAGTATCTTTTATACTTTATTTCCAATTCCTGCAGTCTTGACAAGTTTGTCTTTAAATTGCTAAATTTTTTTTTTTTTGTCATTTTTAAAAAAAAATAATTTTCTAATTTGGGGTTAAATTGTTATTTGACTTCATTGACAATTAAAAACTTGTCAAAATTAATTTTTGCAATATGAATGGCTGACATGAAGTGGAAAGATTATATTGAATACATTGTTAGGTCTATTGCTAAGAAAGTTGGTTCACTGTGTTGTGCTAGACAATTGTTTTCTCCAGAATCTATTATAAATCTATTATTCATCCATTCTTTGAATATTGCTGCCACATACCGTTCTGCTGTATATTTAAAGATTCTTGATAAAATCCAAAGAAGAGTCAGCAATATTATTGGTCCTGATGTCTTGCCTTCAGTCACTTCCCCACCACCATAATGTAGTTTCAGTGTACCTTTTCTATAAAATGCTTTCATGGTAATTGTTCAAATGGACTCTTTGCTATGGTACCTAGACTTTATGAATTTAAGCATGGTACTAGATTGGTTGCAAGGTCTCTTCAATTTGCAGTTGAATTGGCTAGATGTAATTATAAGTTCTATGCCAACAGTTTCTTTTCTCACACTTCTTGCTTGTGGAACTCTTTTTTAGCTCTATGCTTTTTAGCCAAGTTAAGTCTTCAAAAATTTAAGTACAATGTTACTCATTATCTTCTGTCTTCTTGATTACTCTTCTGTTGCTCTCGCTACTTAATAATGTTTCTTTCACTCAGTGACCCCTTGTGTTTTAGTGGCATTACTGCCTTGCACGAGGTGATATGATTAAAAAAACAAATTAAGATTTTAAACTTTTATCATCAGCAAAATGACAGGTACCAAAAAACTTTTATCATCAGCAAAATGATAGGTACCAAACTAATAGTAGATAAACGAGAATACAGTGGGTCATTTTTGGGAACCTAACTATAAAACTATGTGTTTGTATTAATGCAAAGTAAATGCCTTTTATTAAATGTTTATACGTGTTTCAGAATTTCCCTTCCCTTCAGCAGTCAAAGATTTAAATTGATTAATTTTTTAAGTATAAAATGTAAATACAGTTATCCACATACACATACAATTTGACTTAGTTTGAAATTAAACATTGAAATAATACATTCACATCCAATTCATTCTGGACAACCCCTAACCTGGGCTGAGCTATAAAATCATAAATTTGGAAACTCAAAAAATTAATTTTTTTAAACTGTAAAATATCAAATAGTTATAAGAATTTGAATTTTTTTCAGAAATTATGCAGCAATAATTTTTTTCCTTCTATGACTAAGTAGGTGTATACATGCAAAGTAAATACCTTTTATTGAATGTTGGTACATGATTCAGGACTTCTATTTTCTTCATCAGCCAAAAAATTTTAAAATGATTCAGTTCAAATGCAAAAGCACAATATGCAACTTGTAACTGATAATAATTCAAAATTCTTACAAAGATAATTCAGTAAGCTAACATTTTCAGAAAAGGAAAAAGAAAAAAAGCCTGGTTTGGGCAGAAACGGTTTTGTTATAATTGTACAAAATTCTTTTTACATCCTCAAGAATAATATTTGGGATTTAATTTTTTCTTTATTTAAAGAATGCTCTCTTTCATCAAATATAAAAAACTTAATCTAATAGCCTTTTTATCCTCATTCAAATGTTTCTTTGTGCATTGATGGAGATTAAAAGATGTCTCACCAATATAACAAACTTTACAGTTTGTGCAGTCAAATTTATATGCTATGGAAGTTAATTTATATACTATGGAAGTTAATGTTGCATATTGGTGTATTTTAGGTGTCTCCATGTTCACATATGATAAAGAAGAATCATACAAAAACTTGGTATCTACTATGGACTGCTTATTCTTTTTATGGTGACTGTAGTGAAACAAAGTTCTCAATGTCTCTTGAGTATTTTCTTTCTTTTTTTTTTTTTGGTTCAGAAGTAAGTTAGTGTAAGTAAGCATAACTATAGTTAAAATGGTTTAGTTCAAGTTAACCAAATTACTTACTTCATGAGTAGGGTTGCATAGCATGTCCGAACAATGTCATTGAAAAGAGAAAGATCCTGTCCTTTCCAGAAGTGCGGTCATAAAATTGTGTAGATGACTAAAAACCCTTTCTGGTTTCTTTATTACTTGCATGATGGGAAAATGAATTTATTTTTTTATTCTTTATAATAATTTTATTTATTGGTTTTATTTCATACAATACATGATATAGACTCAATCGGTATTTTATCTTAAGTTTTTAAAAAAAAAGAACCAATTTTCTGATTTGTGAAAGCTATCATCAATAAGAAACAACATTCAACATTCGATAAAAAAAATGTTTTTTTCTTTCTAGAAAAGTAAATGTTCTTTACCATTTCTGTAAAGTTTTTACTTTATTCTTAGCATAATCTTTCTTTTTGCTACAAAAAGTTATTTTTAACTATATTAATATTTTCCAACAATCATACAATATCTGTTAACACTTCCACTGATGTAGACATATTTATAGATCTTTATGAAACTTCCATTGCCTGCTATCAATGTATCAATTGGTTAATATAGAATATCTATTGATATTGTATTATTGAATCACTGTGATTCCAGTTCTTGTTCATTCCTACTGAATCAGTTTATATTATTTCACTACCTGATCTAAGGATTGAACTCCTGACTCTTATATCCACTATGCCACCATTCCAAAGAACATCATTGGTGTATTTTTAGAATCTTTATATTCAATGTCTGAATGTACACCACTGATGTTCTTTGGAATAATGGCATAGTGGTCATGCATTCAATCCTTGGATCAGGCAGTGAATGAACAAGAACTGGTATCACAGGATCAAGAATAACACAATAATCAACAGGTATCACTAATACCTGATGATGGCCAGAAGGTACTTGGTCAAAACATTGTGTCTATAATAACATCAATAATAATCACGATGAGAACAATAGTTAAAAAAATTCCATTAATAATACATTACTTTTGTATTATGTTAGCTTTCTTTGGATAATTTTATTTTAAGTATTTTAAAAAGCATAATTCTTTCTTACATACAACACAAGTAATTATCGAGATGAAAATACTAGATTACTCATGCACATTTTTCTTCTTTTTTTTTTTCTTTTTTTTTTTTTGCAATTGCAAAATTACTTAAATACATTTACCATTTTTGGTACATTTATGCTACTAATAATAAGAATAGTTGACGATCATTGTTCTCCACACATTCTTTTCTTTATTATGTGAGAATTTCCATGACTTCTTAGAAAAAATTGCAGAGTGTTTCTCAGAATTCAGAGTAGTCCTCCTCCTAAACTGGCTGCCACTTAGAAAGTCTTGTCTACCCAGCTATCTAACCCAAAGCTGATGGGGTGAGAGATGAGACAGATTCATGCCTTTTCCAAGGATATTAGTTCAAAGGGAATGCAACAGACCAGGCTAGAATTTGAACTCCATTCCAATTTCTGTGTCAATAACAGTTTTGCTACTTACACATCCATAAAACAAATTTTATTATATGTATATTGTTTTTGTGGAATTCTCAATGAACTCTCTGATTATAGAGATTTCAAAATCCCAAAGGGATGTAACTCTCATTTAATTATTTTTTTTTATTTTTATCGTTGACACTAACACATATTTTTATCCATGATTCAAATTTCTATAGATTTTCTTCATGGATACCTTCAGTTTCAATTATGAATTGTTAGATTTTTTTTTCTTTTATATTGATATTTGAATCAAATAGAATAATGCTAAATTCATATCAATACTTATTTGATATTGTTCCTTATTGAATTTATATTTCCAGAATGAATTTTTCAAATAGCCAAACATGTTGCAAAAGCAACCAAACAAATCAAATCACATCTAGTTTCTATATTTGCTGCTATCATTTAAAAAAGGAACTGAATTTAAATACTTTTACAAATACAGATTTTAAGAATAGATCCAGTTTCTATGTTACTGTTTGTCTCTATTCTCAGGGTGCTTCAAGTTTGATGCCTCCCCCAACAGCCCCAGCTCGGAAGAAGAAGCAACGTGCTAAAACTATGTATACCAGCAAAGAAAATTTGCAGTTTGAGTTTCCGTATGTATTGAAAACTTTTTCTACATGAGGAGGTTCTGAAAAGTTCTCAGCCCTGTCCATGTCACAAAATCTGGTTTTCACCATATGTCATTCCCCACTTTCCAATATTGTCTGTCTCAAAAGATGTGTTCCAGTTAATACAAATATATGATTAAATATCTTCATTCTTTTTACATGGAATATTTTTATAGAGGAGATTTTACAAACTTAATAGAAATAAAAAATGTTGATGGATTTTTTAAAACTTGAATACATGTTCAGGATTTTGTTTTAATTCATAACTAATTATCAAATAAACTGAAGCATACTTCAACTGATAAAAAGTTCAATAGAATGCCATGGTATTGTAATCCAGTAAACAAAATTCTGTAAATAAAAAGCAAGAAAAAGTAAAATATTTAACCCTGCCCCCTCTTGAAACCCTGAAATTCCCCAGGGTCTCTCCCTGGTTGAGAACCCCTACACTCAAATAATGTTTATAGTAATAATATTGTCAGATTTTTTAAAAATCCATTAATTGTGTCAATGTTTAAGTTCAAAGATTTTTCTTCTGATTTAAAGTTTTGTAAATACACCACTCATTAGGAAAGATAAAGTGGGAAATTTAAAGTTCTGAACTTTTATTTATCTATTAACTATTGTTGCACTATTGTTTATATTGAGCACTTTTTTGCTCACACTTAAACTTTAGTAATTTACTGACAGATGTATTTTGTTATTTACAATAACAACATAGACTATTACATTAATAGTCTATGTTGTTATTGTAAATATATATATATATATATATAGTCATCCACAGACAGACTGTTTCTCTGTTTCACATCTCATCAATGTGGCGAGACATCTGATTGCCTAAAGCCAGGATCAAAACCCAACTGATTTGGTATCAGTCAGAGATTTTGCCCCTAAGTCATTGGCACACAGCAGGGATGAAGGTGAATTTAGATATATTTATTTTTAAACAAACACACCAGTGACAGAAGAACTCGATTCATCTTAGCAAAGAGTCTTGCATCAGCAGCAGTAATAGTCACTGTTTACAAATTCACTTTTCTCCCTGAAGAGCTCAACCAAATAATTTTTTTCAGGAGTACATATATATATTACAATAATGTTCATTTTGTACAAGGCCCAAGAGTCATTCAAGGTAGATATTTACAGAGTAAGAGGCACAGTTTTGCGGAGGGTTATAACAGTTAACTCTAAACTTGAACAGATTAAGATTGTAGTAATCGGGGAAACAACATCTGTGAGAAAGCAGTTGTAGGATGGATAATTATTCATCACCCTCAAGGGTGTGGAAACTCTTTTGAACTCTATGAAGGCTGGCCTGCTCCTGCTCACAAATGGCAGTAGTAATCCATTTTTGTCCTGATCTGTCTCTTGAGTATTTTCTTTCTAAAAGGTAAACGATAATGGAGACAGGTGCTTACTAGAGCAACTCAGGGAACCAACCATTTTTCCAATGTCTTTAATGATGAATCATATATGTGACTTCCAACTGAGGTCTAGTTTGAGCTTAAGTCCTAATAAGCACGCACAGCATGTGACCTTCCTGAGAGAATACCTGTTCATTGCGATAGGTGAAATTCAGGGTTCACTCAGTGATGTTAGAACGTTACTATTTTGGTTTTCACAGCATTGAATGTAGTAGCCAGAGGAGAGATCAACTGCCAGGCAGGTGCACCCATATACCATTGAATCATCAGCATAGATATTCACAAATGATCAGAGTATATATAATAGTGTGCATGCATTTTGGTATTTATTTGAAATACTTTAAATTATTGTCTCTTTTATTTAAAATGTTAATTTCTGAGTAACTCCTCAAAATATTTAACCTTTTACAGATTTTTCTAGTGATAGATGCATAATCATAAAAGAGGTACATGGTTTAATAGTTGTTTGTCTTCTCTAAAGAGTAAGCAAAATTCTAATTTAGAAGTAAAGTTCTTTTTAGATAAATCAATAATTTATCATTGCACTGTTTGGACACTCAGGCAATGACTTTCATCTTCATGCATGTATTTATCAAGTTTTAGGTTGAATCTGTTTATTGTCAGTGATTTGTATCAGAAGCATTTTTATCTCAATAGAATCATTCATGGATCCCTGATTAGTTGTCACTGTTAAATTGATGTCTCCCCAATTTTTTTTTAATCAATTCACTCCAAGCAAGGCAATAAAACCACTAAAATGCAGGAGGCTACTGAGAGTGAAAGAAAATGAGAAAATTTTAGGAGGAACCAGAAACCCAATCCTAAACTGGAAACAAGTGATAAATCTCTGCTCTTATTCAAAAGAATGGGGTGATATGTGTGATAAGTGAACCTATCTAATCCTACTGATGACTTAATACTTTTTTGATTGTTGTGTTGTGAATTATACCTTTTACTACAAAATGAGGAGGAAACAGTTCCTTGGAATTAGACATTGAACGTTTCGTCTTTATTTCCAAAGAAAAGGAGCAAGCCAATTTTAATGTTACATCAATAGAAATAATTTGTACAAAATGTGTCAGTTTTGCTAAAATTTTCAGATTTTGCACGTCTAAATAAAATAACATAATAAAATAACTCTTAGTTCCAAATGAGTTTAACAAACTTATTTCACCTGGAATCTACATTTGTCAGTAATACAAAGGTGCACTGAAATGTTCTAAATTTTAAAAAATCTGATATTTGATGAAGTGGATTGGGCTGAGAACTTTTCAGCATTTTCTGTTGTCATCTAATTCTTGTAAAAGTCCACACAACCAAAGTAATCTATGTTCATAAAGAAGCAATCTGTAATAACAGAATTTTGGTTTATGCTTTTTTTGGTATTTATTATGTTTACTGTAATGACTTTTTAGCATTTCTACTGCCACTGATGTACTTACGAAACTTACATTACTTGTTGTTGGTGTATATATATACACTTTTAAGATTACTTCTGCTACTATAGGTATACTTATATGTCTTTACAGAACTTATATTGCTTGCTGTTGAGGTACATATACATTTTTAATATGTACTTATTACATCTGATAATATAGATGTACTTATATGTCTTTACAAAACATATATTACCTGCTGTTGATGTATATATACATTTTTAAGATGTACTTATTACTTCTGCTACTTGATGTACTTATACATCTTTACATATATTGCCTGTTGTTGCCATATATATATATATATATATATACACATGTTTTTCAAGATACTGTGAAACGTTGCTTCCTAGAATTTGTGTCATAAACTAAAACTTAGGCAGGATGGGGGAAAAGCAGACGCATTAGTCATCACCGTACCCACCCTACCCCCCCGGTGATTGAAAGTCAAGGTTATATCCACATGTAGAGGACGAACAAAAAAGTACTATTTCGAAACCAGCATAAACATGTAGCATACAAAATTACCTTTCTTGTGAGGTGTTTTCATTATATTGTGTGTTGGGAGGACGTGTCATTTAGTTTAATCTATACTGCACAGTATCTGATTGAAAGCAAAATGGCAGCACCCATGAGAAATGTGAAAGTCTCATCAGTGTCATTAAAAACCTAAGCCAATTATGAATGTGAATTTATACATTTTTTTGTTCTTGAAAATTTACAACAAAAATAATAAACACAATTTATTAGATTGTTTATTTATAAGAATAATTTTATATTTACAACATTATAAAAACTAATGCAATGCAATAATTATCACTTACCAATTTATAAAGAAATAAATATGAAAACCATTTTTTTATTCATTTTAGCCAGTATAGTATATAGTAAAATCTACATGTTGCTTTGGGTTTCTAAGGAACCAACCTTTTTACGTGAGTCTTTTGATAAAGATATGATATACACACTTAAGGATGAGCAATGTACAAAAATCAAGTAACTGAAAAAGGTATCAGTTAAAATTATTAAAAGCTTCTTTGTTCCTTTCATCTTGGTAAGCAAGAGAACTGGTAACATGTCTTATCTACACACACTAATTTGGGGTTTGCCTTAAACACTCCATAAAAGAAACCCTGATTTTTCAAAATCAAATGCATCTGCAATGGATTTAATGCAAACTCTACTCTTACTTCTGTCTTGTGTATAGAAACATTCTCAGTAAATTTGCATCAATATCCTCCATACTCTGTTCCTGGACATCAAGAAGTAAACCACCTTCAGAATCTTGTAAGTCATATCTTGAAGAGACTATTCTCTTCTTTTTCTTAAACTCAAGTCAGAATTGAATAAAATATGGTTTGTAACTGTTCAATTGTATTTGTTTTATTTGTTTTCTCCATCTAACCATGGGCTTCATTCAACTAAATCAACTGAAAGAACACAATGATACCATTTTTCAACTGCAGAAGGGTATCACTCCACATAACCCTACTAAGACAACTATCATAACCAACAAGACACATCAGCTAAATGTAGATGTTAGGCTTACATTATAAAGAGAAGCCAATTCATTTTCATGACTCTCAATGGATATTTTCTTTATTACCTAGAATAATGGGATCAAGAGAAAGCTATAACTGTGACTTTGTAAAGATAGTACCTGTTTGTGTTTTTTTTTATTGTTCCATTTCAAACTCCTTCAATTTTTTTTTCTAAATCAATGTTATAATCATTTTTTCTTTTTATTTCAGGGTGATTCCAATCCGGAAGAATGATTCTAATAATTCAATTGATCACTTGCAAGTCCCATCATCATCTTTTGTGTAATACAGTAATTTTTTTTTTCAGACCAGATTGATAAGAAAGACTAAAATAGAATCTGATTACTGCCAATATATTTATAAATCTGCCTTTCTCATGATACTGCTGACCTGACTAAACAAAACCAATTTTTTTGCCAACTCTATATTTTTACTTCATTACTACCTTGTTTTTAAACAAGATACAAGTGAAAAAAAGAGAGAAAAAGAAGGTTTTTTTCTCTTTTCTTATCCCACATGGCTTTGGATTTTTTCTTTATACATGGACTGTTCTATTTCGAGCAAAATACTTTATAAAGATGATAATATAATAAAAAGTTATGTACATTTTTAAAAGAAGTGTATTCATTGGTTAAAAATAACCAATCAGCTTTCAGTTTTCTACAGACTCAAGAGCTTTGAACAGATTTTCTACTTGGCTATTTTTTTTATACAGGTCTATATTGCTCTGTTTCAAATTTCAGCAAGTTTCTCTAATTTGAATATAAATTATCAATAATGTATTTCAAATGAACTCTTCTATGTTTTTATATTTTGAATATAATCTAACAATATAATAAAGAATATATCATTGTCAAGCAGTGTAATACAATGACTTAATAGTTTGATAAAACTCAAGTTTTTTTTAATGAGATCTCTTTTTCATCACAGCATGTCAAAATAATGTAACAATGTTATTTCAGGCATTATACACAGGACTTAGTTTTAGGCAAATTTTTCCCAAATATTCTGGGGTTTTCTTAAGTTTTGAAAATATACATGTATTCCATTTTTATTTATTTCTTGTTTAAATAATTCATTTTTTAAAATTAGAATGAAATAAATGGAAGACAAAAGGAAGATGAAATATGACTGAGAAAGCAAAGTTTTGAATACAACGAAGTGGAAAACAGACATAAGTAGTTATCTGACTGGAATTATGTTTAAAGTTTATAATAATTTAATCTGCTAAACACAAGGAAGTAACAATCACGTTAAAATATACAGTGTGACAGCAGTAAAAAGGCTTTGATAAGACAAAGTACAACTAGCAAAAGAAATGTGCACAAAGTTGTTGCATCTCTCTATATTTCTGAGATGAGGTATTATAACTGTTTACACTATTTGCATTGTTGCCCTTCATCTTTATTGTCATAGTCACGATGTTTCAGCCATTGTCCACTCCTGCCTTCATCAGGTGATGGCCAAGTGGTTAAATGCGTTGGTTGAAGTAATCCAAAAGTGATTTGACCCAAAAAGTTGTGAGTTGTGGCTACAGCAGAGGGGAACAAAAACTTGGAGAGTTGAGCTACTAAAGGGAAATGACTGAAAACTGAGATACCCAGAAAAGGCATGGCACGTGGAACTAGAACAGGGTTCTGTTTGCAATCCCAACATATATCAACTGAAGAAAGCCAAAGCATACAATAGCCGAAATGTCATGAATATGATGACAGTTATAAAGATCAAGACAACAGTTTAAACAACGTAAATAGTTTAAAAAGTGGTTATGCTAAAGAGATGTTCATACAATAATATGATCTTAAGAGAGTCCAACACTTAGAGAAAAAAAAGATAAAAAATTACATATTAGTAATGCTATTATGTTAGGAATAGAATTTGGAGTATATAAAAAGTGAGCCTTTTAGCTTGTTGTTTATTCTGGGTTTTCCAGGACAAGCCCAAAATACAAAAAATAAAGCAACACATACCCTCAAATCAATTTCTATCGAGGAAAGTGAAATTTATATGATAACAACCAAAATGTGCCCCACACACACTGTAGGTGTTACAGCATTAAAGAATGCACTCTTAGTCCATTCACAGGTTTCACATTGTCAACCATAATAAAACAGCCCTGATATATCACTGGATAATATTTATTGTTCGGCCAAGGTAACAATTGCTGAAATACATATGCCATTGCTTAATTTACTTGAAATTGAAAAGGTCTTCAACCATGATTAGTGTCCTGACATTAAAACCACTTTTATTTTGATACAGGCTTATACAGCAGACCCAAAAGCACCGCTCTCTCGAGCGATGCTACTGGCTAAAGAGGATGTGATCAAAAGTTGACTAACCTAAAATATACCTAAAGTAAAAGGAAGCAGACAAGGGAAAATAAAACAAGTGTTGTACTATGATAACAGAACAAAAATGCTTCACATTTGCTTTCTCTCTAAAAAATGTTGCAATGATCTGAAAAAAATGATAAATGGAGCAAAGTCAAGAGAATTCTATATTTAATGTCATAATCTTTTCCTGGATGACTCAGGAACATGTCTTGTATTATTATGTAAAAGTAACATACCCTTACAATTAAACAATGATGGGTGCTTTTTTTTTGTGCAATGCTTGCAATTGACAACAATACTTCTCCACATTAACTGTTTTACTTTTGGTTTAACCCAGTGTTTCTCAACCTTTTAAGCAACGACACACCTGGGAGCAAATGAAAATATCACGGCACACTTCGCAAAATTTTTAAAGGTTATGAAATAAAACCATAGATTTTTTAAAAAATACACACACAAATATGAACTTACTTTATTTCAATGTTTCTATTGAACTATTTGTGCAGCTTGTTTAGTGTGAAACCTGTGCCTGGTGTTTTTTTGCAAGTAATTTAATGTTTGGTCAAATGTGCGATAAGCAGACACTCATTTCTTCTTCAGTTGTAGTCTTTCTCATTTCTTATTTTTGGTGTTATTTATTCAAGCCTAATTTACTTGAGAAATAGAAAATTGCAAAAATACTGATAAAGCCTTTTTAGCTAATGTGAGGTATTCCTTTTGTATTGAAATCCAAAATGTATCAATGGGTACCATCGAATGTTTTATTTTGAGCTGTTAAAAAAATAATAATACTTTTTGAAAAAATGTATTTAAAATAACATAATTGAAGAATAGTTAAAAATTATTTGGAAAAAAGTTTATTACTTATTCATTTATTCAAATATTAACAGTGTACCATTACTACTTACACACACACACACACACATATATATATATATATAATGTATCCCATGGCAATATTTTGCAGAACACTGTAGTGGTTGAGAATCACTGGTTTAAAACTTCATGTCCCACCAAACTCAGAACATAACTTTTTTCAGATGTAGTCCTTGTGACACCCAGCTGTCAACCCGTGATCAACTCCCAGTCGCAGCGTGAAACTGTAATGTGTCTTCTACCTGGTAATATGGGGGTAAAGAAATGGATATCCCAAATGCTGAACATCCCAGGGGCAATTTTAACATGGATAATGGTGGTTTCACTTTTAGTGTCCTTGTGGACTCTCCCTCACATACCCTATACAAGCTGATTGGTTTCTGTGTGGCCACTGCCCACACCCCGTCTGAAACGTAGCTTGTTGTAATGCCGTGTTTGCTAATACCTCCACTTGACAAGTTCTCTTAATTCCTTTCTTCCCTTCAAACAATTCAAGCATGCACATTTTATGATTACCAGCTACATAGATGGGGCTCAATGATGCACAAGTCCCCAGAGCATCATTTCTACACTTTTTAACTTCATCTGTTGTTAGCAACATGAACTTTGTTCTACCCTAATTTAAAGTTATGTATTCTGTTTCCACCTTGTATCTTGCCACCATTCTCAAACCTTGATCTCCTCTGGGGTACGGGATAGGTAAATTTATAACTTGGTATATCTCGAACATACTCTCTCTATCCAACAACAGAATAGACATCAAAACTAATAGTTTTCTATTTTCCAACAACGTCACACATCCCAGCGCACTATAATATTTCCACAATTCTTTAGTGAGATCCACTGGCAACCTTAAATGATGGGGTAATTCAGTTTTTATTCCGAGTAGCACTTCCTTTAAGTGACCTGGGGTTGCTATGCTTGGGAACAGGTGTCCCAATGACAACATGTCTAATTGCGCTCTCACATATTCCAGCAAGGTTGTCAACGACTGACTAGTTTGTTGTACCTTATTCGTAATTGTCATTAGTTGGAAATATCTTTGCATAAATCCACTTATTTCCTGTAATTCCATCATTACAGTTTCTGTATCATTAATTATCTCTTGTCTCAACCCTGCTAGGTTATTTATTAACCAATTCTGGCTCTATTCTTGGCCAGTTCCAACCTTGTCACTTTTAATATTGACACACTCTCCTTTGCCACCTGAGTTAGCGTTCTTTGGTTTATTTCCACTTCTCCCAGTTTTCTTCTTATGATTTTAACATCATCTTCAGTCACTGTTCCAAACAGGACATTTCACGCTTTTCCAACAATCGGAAGCACCGATCTCTTCTCTCTCGTCTGCAGTAGCTCTATTTCCTTCAGGTAATTTTTCATGTCCCTCCATTGAGCCTCTATCATAGTGGCCTCCAATTCTAGGGAATATAATAATCTGAGATATCCTTTCTCCTGGGAATAATCTTGCTCTATCTTCAACCTGGCTGCATCCAGCTGCCTTAGCTCATTTCTTAGTTTATTTAACAGCAACTCAGATGGATTTAAATCTATCACGAATATGATCAACCATTTTGACCTGGTTATTATTACTTCACTCGTTTTTTTTTTAATGGTATTTTGGCTGTGCTTCCAAGCTTCAGTCATCCCTATCATCATCATCAGCGTGGCTACCATCATCATCATCATCGTCGTCATCATCATCAACCCCTTCATTTTGGTCATTCCTGCAAGGCAACAAGATTCTCTTGTTTTTATTCTTAACCATTCTGTCTTATTCAATTCTTTACTCAATTATTCCATAATTTCTTTTCTTAGTTTGTAATCTTTCTGCTCTTCCCTTCTCCAACTAACTCCTAGCAGATTGATTGGCCCGGACAGATGCGCAGGCCCCACCACCTCTGAAGGCGTAACTTCATGACACTACTGCTGGCCAGTCAGCAATGCCAATAATCTTCTTTCGTTCTTCATGAGGTCAACCCACGCCTCCATCCCCCCATCCGCATCCACCACAGTCAGCAAGTAGGTTTTTTGATGAGCCAGTGTCATTATCTGTCGATACCAAACGCTTCTATTCTTTGCAGCCTTCTTTCTTCTACTTAGATTTGGGCTTCCCCACCCCTCTCAATCTCATCTTCAAAGGTAGTTCCTGTTCGACCTCTAACCTTCTCTCAGTGCTCAATTCCTCTTCAGGAGGTGTTTCGTCATTTTTCCTTTTCTCTTGATTTTTCCTTCTGCTTCGAGTCTGTACCTTGGACTTCTTAATTACTTGTTGATTCAACGTCTAGATCTCCTTTAGCCTTTCTCTGAGGTAGGAAAGGGGTATCTGATCCTCCTCCTCCCACTCACTGAGGTCTCCTTCTTGTTTAGGGTGTTTCCCTTTAGAACCCTTGACTGGATTTCCTTGCTTTTCTCTTCCTTTTCTTTGGATATGGGGGCGAGACAGTGACATCACAGGGTCCCCTCTGCACCAATCCAGGCTGTGACTGAACTATCAGGGCATGGCTGGGTGAGAACTGCTCCTACACACTGCTCACTGGCATCAGTGTATAGCACCATGGGCTTGCTGAGGTGTGGGTACGTCAGCAGTGGAACGGCTGTCAGCTGCTCCTTTAAGGTATCAAATGCTCTTTGGTAATCTTCTGTCCATTTGAACCTAGCGTATTTCTTTGTCAGTGCTACTAGGGGTATGGCAATTCTCGAGAATGCCGGCACAAATCGTCTGTAGTACCCTATAGCCCCTATAAATCCTCTTACTTGTCTCACTGACTTAGGTTCTGGCATTTCCCTTATAACTTTCACCTTATCCATGTTGGGCTTAATACCTTCTCCATTTATAACAAATATCTAGTCTTAACCTTCAGAAACTGACATTTTGTTAATTTTAATTTTAAACTATGCTTTCTTAGTCTTCCCAACACTTGTTTTAGATGGAAAAAGTGTTGTTCTGGTGTTTCTGAAAATATCAGAATATCGTTTAGATATGCCATAGCAAAACTCTTGCACCTCCCTAACACTATTGACATAAGTTGCTGGAAGGTTCCCGGTGTATTAGCCAAACTGAATGGCATCACCCTGAACTGAAACTGTCCCAGGTGACATGTAAATGTGGCCTTTTCCTTGTCAACCTCATCAAGGGCTACCTGCCAATACCCAGACCTCAAGTCCAACGTGGAGAAGTACTTCGCTTTCCCCAATAATGCCAATATGTCATCGATTAGTGGCAATGGCACCGCCAAAGGCTTAGAGATAGAATTCAGTTACCTAAAATCCACACCAAAACGATGCCCGCCATCTTTCTTGTCTACTATCACGATTGGGAAGCTCCCCAAGGGGAATTGATCTTTCTATCATCCCAGCTTCCAACATCTCTTTCACTCTCTTCCACTAAGGGGGTCTCTTATGAACAGGGGTTCTATTAGGCTTCAATTTCACGGGGGTGATCGATTTTTACAGTGTGGGTCTTGCCCAATTCCTTATCTGATTTGGCCACCACATCCCGATTATTTCTTAGCAGACCCCCCACTCTGGCCCTAAATTTATCAAGTGCCAATATCTCTTCGTCTGCTATTTCTTCTGGTTGCTCTACGTATTTTCTTTGTTTCTCATCGAATTTCACTCAATTCATAGTTTGCAAGGGTAGTGTCTTTCCTACCTCCTCTCCTCTCTTAATCTTTATTGTCTTGTGGGCCTGGTTCACCATCATAATAGGCACTAATTCAGCTGCCTCTACTGCTGTCTCACACAGAGTTACCTCATTCTCTTCCAGGCCCTTTTCTTCTACGGGGACCAATTGCAGGGTTTCCTTCCTCATTCTCTTCCCTGTCACCAGCCTACTCTTACCTGACATCGCTGTTCTAGGGGGTAGCCTTATATCTTCCTCTACAACCACTGTTATAACTTCTGGTGGATCTCCCAATGGCGTTCTCTCGCCATTTACTACTAATACAGTAGGGTTAAACTCTACATGAGCTCTCTGGCTCTGAGGCCAATTTTCTCCCAAGATTGCTTCCGTACACAGACTGGGTGTTATGTAGAAGTTCTAGGTACTTCTCAATTTTCCAATTCTCACAGGAAGCCTCGCCATCTCTTTTATCTCCAGGGGGCCACCATCCGCCTGTGTGATTTCTATGTCCGCTTCCCGCATCCCTTCCTTCTGTTTCACCCGTCTGTATTCTTTCTCTCTCAGCAATGAAACAGACGCTCCTGTGTCTATCAGAGCTTTCATTGCCATACCCCCTATTTTTGCCTTACAAGACAGCTCCTTCTCTTGCATCAGTGAAGAGAACACCTTGGCCTTCCTTCTCCTGGGTTCCCATCTCTGTGTTATCCCGGCCATAGCTGCTGGCAGCAACAATTTCCAGTCATCCTCCTCACATAGGGGAGTTCTTCGTTTTCTCCACCTGGGTGGTCCTGGCTGAACCCTTTCCAGTCTCTTTCTGCCGTTTCTGAAAACACAATTCCTCTTCAGGTGTCCTGGTCTTCCACAAAACCAGCACCTTCTTGTTGGGGAGTTAACTGCAAAGTGGCCCACCTGACCACATATCCAACATTTCATGCTCCTTCTTTTTAACTGGGCTACCCTCCCTCTTATTTCTGGCGGGGGGGGGTGCTGTCCTCTACCTAAGTGGCTCTCCTGGCCACATGTTCAACATTTCATGCTCCTTCTTTTTAACTGGGCCACCCTCCCTCTTATTTTCAGGCTGGTCCGCTGGCTTTTCCCTGGTCCTGTCTTCCAGGTGAAGCCATCTTTAATAATATTGGTGGGGCACCTTTCCTTATCCCGCACCACTTAGCTAGGTGTCCCTTCTTTCCACACCTAGAACATCTATCTTGATCAAAGTCTGGGGGCAATCCCCACTTCGTCAGGCATCCGCCGCTCTGTGGTCCTCATGTCCAGCAGACCAGCTCATATCGACCCGGCGTGGGCTTAAAACCAATGTCTTGTCAATCAAGCCTTTCTTTTGGGATCCTCTTCCCACACCTCAGGCTCCTCCACCCCTTGCTTGACCTTTTGATTCCATACGGAGTCTCTCTTCCCTTCCCCCTTTCTTCCTACCTCCCGACTTTGCTTTTGCGCCTTCCTACCTCCTCTTACTTTCTCCTAAACTCCCTGGCTCTCTTTAGCCAGTCCCACTGCTGCCGATAACCTTAGCGGTCCTTCCTTCATTACGTCATGGCGAATATGCTCGTCACTGACCGCCTCTATATATAAATCAGCCAACTGGGCCTGCATTACTGCGTTGTGTCTTACTTCCTCTGGAAAAGCTAATGAAGACAGCTTCTCTGCTCGGGTTCCTAATTCTTCAGGAATTTCGTCTTTCAGCTACGTCATCTTCAGGAGGGCTCTCATGGCCTCTATTGCTGTCCCCTCATCAGCAAACTCCTGAGTCAGCAATACCTCTAGCCTTTCCCATGACAAGTGGGGTTCACTGGCTAAGAGCCCCTTTATGAATTCCGACACTTTCCCTCTCGTGGCGTCATGGTTTCTTGGTCTGAGAGTTCATAGATTATGCGGCTCTTATCCAGAATTGCCAACCAACCCTAAAATTTTTCGAATTACCATCAAAGGCTGGAATCCTAGGTCCACCCAACAATTTCCTCAGGTCTACTGGCAATCCCTGCTCAACACCCTCTTCCTCTATGTCTACCCTAACCGAGTCGTGGTCAGACATATTTAAACAATTCAAAAAAGAAAAAAACACACAATCAGAGCAACAACAATCGAAATATTATTGGGAGATTAACCGAAAAAAAAGTGTCTCACCTGACAGGCGATTTCCAGGTCGTTCTTCTCCAGTTTCGGGCTGTTGAACTAGAGAGTCTGGAACCGTATGGTTATAATTAACCAAAGTCCTTTGGTTCCCAATCTAGCCTGTTTCTGTTTGTCTACTTGAGACACCACGTTGTCCTGGGCGAAATTCTCTGCAACTCCCGGGGCAGTGGTTAATTTAGGGTCGAATCCGGTGGTCATGGCACCAATATATGACACCCAGCCGTCGACCCGTGGTCAACTCCCAGTCGCGGCACAAAACTGTAATGTTTCTTCTACCGGCATTTTGTGTCCCGATCAATCTGTGGTCATCGCTACTCGGCGAAATCCCCTGGTCAGGATACCAATATGGGATACTGGCCCATCCAGGGTCGAATTCTGGTCATCGATGTTAACAGCTTCACCAGCTGTACCAGTTCTATACCACCTCTATCGTTCCCAGCTCACTTGCAATATCTGGTTACTGGAGTAACTGCTTCGATCTCAAGTCTAACCTACCCACGTTGTGACTTTGATCTTAGGTAGACGAGATCAATCAGGCGTCGGGCCGTAGCATAGGCTGAGTCCAGACTGAAGGTGGTATCGCAGAAGTGCAAAGGAAAAAAATAAATAAATGAAAAACCCAAGAGTTTCAAGTATGTTAAGAAATAACAAATTAACTTTATCCTTCTATTATATACAGGGGTGTGTTTTTCTCCTAGCCCGTTTTCTACGAAATGTGACACTTCTATGTTTCAAGCAAGTTGGTATCTTAATTCAACTGATTTAGTTCTTAGGTGTTGGCTTGGCTTCGTTCGTCAGTATAGCTTGCTATTGGTAGGATAGGCGAAGTCGGAGGTCATGGAATCTCTCGGTCAGCTCTAACTCCAAAACCAGCTCGACTGCAACTCAGAACTCTCTGAACGACCTGAGGACGTTCGTTTATATGGGTACCGACCAAAACCCGGTGTAGGGCCAGATGCAGCCTGGGGTTCTCGGTAAATCTCGATTTCTAACAAAAAATCTCTTTGTTGTCAGGCCAGGAAATTTGATTACTTCCCATTTTTGGAAAATTAATCACTTTCCATTTTGTGGGGGGTCTCCGTCGTCCATGCGGGAAGGTCGGATGCTTTTCCAACTTCATTAAACACCAGTTCCTTTACAATCACCAAAGTTAAGCAATATCTAGCCTGGTCAGTACCAAGATGGGTGACCGCTTGGGAATAGCAGGTGCTATAAGCTTAGATGTGCAGATAGTGTGCTGGATAATGACTCGGAATTGTTACTTGGGGAGTCGCATTCCAGTTTGGTTTGTTATATTCACTTATATGCAAATATCCCTGTGAATGTTATGAATCCACCTCCTCTCCCTCCAGCTATGGGTTAATTAGTAAGACTTGTTTCACTAAACCATTATCATTCCTATCAAAAAAAATTCTTACGGTCTAATATTTTCTGGGTTTAAATAACCTGCAAAGGGTTGAAAATCCATAAAAAATCAATCAATCCAACTTCATGAAGATGTTTTATGCTTTGGAGCAGAGGATTTGTATTGAACTCTTTTGCTAATTCTTCTATGGTTTCCTCAGAATTTTTTGTAAATACAGTTTTTTTAATATATCTTCTATACATTATTTTTATAGATACAAATATTTAAGTAAATACTCTGTTTATAATAAACAGTATTAAGAACATATAAACAGAAAATATATTAAAATAATTGTTGGACTTAGTCCATTTCATAATATATGTTGTCATTTGTTTTTGTTAAGATACCCTTAAATACAGTTTGCAGAATTTTCCAATCAGTGCTAACCAAACCATTATTGTCATGTCCATTTTCATAAACAGAATGGATATTTCTTGATATTTTCATAGCTGAACAGCCCTTTGTGAATTAATACAGCATAATGTCTGATTTAAATTCATTTTTAAAGGTTAAAGGACATGTTCCCACACTGGGAATCAAACCTAAGCTGCCTGGGTGAAAGCCAGGAATCCTAACCACTAGAGGTGGAAGCACAGTAGAGAGTGTAAGCATGGCAAAGTAATGGATTACAGCTCAGATGGAGGAATTGGAAAGCCAAGTTTGAATTTCAGTTGAATTCATTACATTCACTTACATGCTAAAATCCAACATTTCTCCCCCTAGCTATAGTTATGCTGACCTCCTAGAGAGTGACTTGTTTTGCCTTCTCAGGCTAATGTTCTTGACTGACATGAAGTGGAAAGACTATATTGAATCCATTGCTAGGTCAGCTGCCAGGAAGGTTGGTTCACTGTGACATGCTAGACAGTTTTTTTTTTCTCCAGAGTGTATCTTACATATCTATGTCTGCCATTCATCCATGCTTAGAATATTGCTGCAACATATGGTCCATGTTATCTATCTAGATCTCCTTGATCAAATCCAAAGAATCAGCAATATTATTGGCCCCATTCTGGCATCTCAGCATTAGTCACTTTCCCATCTCCATGAGGTTGCCTTTTCTATAAATACTTGCATGATAATTATTCAGATGAGTTCTTCACTATGGTACCTGAGACTCCCCATCAGCGGCTTCTGGCTCTTTGCAAACTTTGACAACAAACAACCATGCAACTTTCAGGAAGCAAGCAATCTCTAAATCACTATTCACTGCCTTTAGGGCAACAATTGCCTTTTCATTTACTGAGCTAGCTTGATGTTTGTTATCATTTATCTGAAAAGAAATGATAACCTTAGTCAGGATCATCGAGTTAATGCAAATGATCCTTTCCTTAGATGCATAGTGTTTGCTTTGCTAGGGCTGCATACGTTTTGAATTCAGAGTTTTCCTCCTTCTAAATTGGTTGCCACCCAAGGCTATAGAACCCAGTCTGTCCTACTATTTACCCATAGCTGGGAGAGAAGTGTTGGATTCAGACTTTTCCCAAGTGTATTAGCACATAAGTGAACTATAATGGAATTCAAAATTTGCTCTCCAATTCCTCAAATCACAAGTTATAGCTATTAAAAGATGTGTCCTCATGAACTGAGCAACCTTGTATAATTAGAAACATTAAAGAACGTCCCAATTCCATCTCAGTGAATAGATATTGTACTGTCTTTTGTATAATACAAATTCAGTATAATACGACCATGCCTTTCCTAAGCTAAAAACAGGGGATAAATTACACTCTCGAATATAATATGACCCTATAGTACAGTTATCCATATGTAAATATCTTTTGAAATTTTGTTCCATATAATCCATTAAAATCCCACTGTCTTACATATATTTCACTAAAATATTTAATTTTTCATAATATTAAAAAATAGAAATGAACCAAATGTTTAGCCTTTAATCTTCTAATTTCTATTTCAAAACTTATTTTCTAATTTTCAGGGAAAGGTGCTAACTAGGCATATCTGGTAATATATTTTAAGATGTTAATTATCTATACTTTTCTGTTTGATATGACTGTATTATATTTTTATACTAGCTTAAAAGCTGCATTATCGATTGGCAATTAAGCTAGCTCCTGCAGAAGGCTTTTGATTGGGCCTTCAGCTTGTTCAGGAATTTGAGAGTCCCTGAGTCTGTGCATATTCTCAGCATTGGAAGCCCTCCTGGCTGCTGTTAAAAGTTCAACGATAATTTTTCTGCTGATACTTAAAACTTTTACTGCTACTCATTTGCCCAGTGCTGCCCCCATCTGGCCAGCCATTTTTAAAGAAAATGCCAAATTTCAACCTACATATTTTATTACACAGAAAACTGGCACCAGTGTGTTTTACAGCCTTCCATTTTCATGGATATACCTGGGAATGACTTACCAGATCAGTAATGGGTATACACATGATATCTTTTGAAGCATTGTCCTTTGTGATCTAACGATAGATGGCGCAATGGGACACTCATACCAGCGGTATGCAAAAATAAGAAAAACAAAGATCTCCATAGTTAGCAGTGGAAGTGTTAATTTAAAGACACTTTGATGTACATAAGGCCTTACTTTCTGTAGAAACAATTATTTTTATTTCATCGGTGACTTTTGCTGGATTTTGCAGTTAATTTCAATTATTCCCAAATTTATTTCCAAGTTATAAAAATTATTATTGTACAAAAAAAGTTGTTACAAAAAATCACTGAAAACATTCGCATTAATGAAAACTTGGGAATCCAAAATTTCAGGATTGCAGGTCCGGATCAGGCCTAGAATGTTTTTAATTTACTGACAGTCAGCCTGATTCCAAAATATGTTGTGCTAATACCTCTAGGAGTAAAGTTGAAAAAGTTTTGCATCTATTATATAGATTTTAATAAACTATGAAAATAGAAAAATATTGTCTTTCATTAAGAATGAAGAGATACACAAATATTACCAATATATCAAATGTCTTTTGTAAACAATTGTTATCAACACCTGCAAAATTTGTATTTTATTATCTATTGTGTATTTGCAATCCTGCTGTTTCAAATAAGAGTTTTTTTAAGCTGAGGAATCATTTCTGAAAACATCTACTTCAGTATATGACCCCCTTTTTTGCCTTTAATCTTTATTCAATATTTCTTATAAACAAGATGATGTTGAGAACAATTTTATTGAGAGAACAGTGTACACATCGGAGTTTCCTCAAGAGAGTGAAAATAAGCATATAAAAAATTACATACAATTAACAACAACATATTGCCTATGCAAACTAAATAGTAAGAATGCAAAATGGGGTGAATGAAGGTGTATTTGTAGAGATATCCCTATCCTCCATATGTATATGGGAAGTTCCCATAAAAGATTTTGAGAGAATTACATTTGAAAAGATTCTTTGTTGGTTTGGTAAAATTATTCAAAGATATATTTATCTCCAAACTGAGTGAATAACTACTCTTTGCTGCATCTTTGAACTATTAGAAAAAATTTATGTGAAGAAAAAATACTACTCTTATCACTACTCTTAATAAGCCTTGATTTTGAGTCTGTTTATGCCAATGCTCTGTCTGGCTCAGGATTATAAAAATTGAATGTTTAAAAGAAAAAAAGAATTGGGAAAGAAAACACATCCTTTGGATTATTTTCCATCAATCAGAAGAATGGAATTTTAAACCCATGGTAATTTGAAAAGATACATTTGTGAGCATATTGAATTATGAAGATAAGCATCAACAGGATAAAATTGCTATTCATTCATTTGATAGTCGCATAGATGGAGGTGAAGCACATCAATTAACATTTTCATGGCCAACACAAATTCCAGAGATGAAAAAAAATAAAAACTGACAATTTGTTCTGAAACTCCCTTCCAATTTCTTGTTTCCCTGTCATCTACAATCTTCAAAAATGCAATGTCAATCACCATCCTCTCTCTTCTTGAACTTTGCTTCTTTATTGTCCTTTTCTCACTTCTCATTCTCTTTAACTAAAGTCTTCTCATTCTCTTTAACTCCTTGTAAGCCCTTGCATTCTAGTGGCATTATAGACTTGCTTGGGGTGAAACCATTAAAAGAAAATAAAACCTACCTTCGAGCAGACGTAGACCAAGCTTTCTTTGAAGATTCATCACTGCTACCATAATTTTTTATTCTACAGTAGATACTTCACTACTGTGATTGACTTTGCCAGAATTTATCTTACGTATTTGTTATGTAGGAAACCTACCACCCCTCTTGAAGATGAACTTGTCTACAAACAAAGACGTTAAATAGGGGCATGTCAAAAGACAGACAGGGTCGGAGAAGTTCTTGCTGACTGGTTTCTGGTTATTTTTTGGACTTTTGCTGACAACTCGACCTTTTTTGTGTGATTTGACCTGTTGCCCTTTTGAACTGCATTTTGTTTAAAGTTTGTTTATTTTATTTGTATAATTGCGACCTCATTGTAAAAGTTTTTTGATTTTTTCTTTTTTACTCTCCATTTTATTTTCACCCTCCCCCTTTAATTTTTACTCTTTATTCTGTTTATTCTAGTTTTCTTATTTGATTTTAATTTTTACTCACTTTACTTTTTGCTCGTTTTTCTTTTTAATCTAGTTTACCTTTTTGAATTTCGTTTTTTTTTTCTCCTGTAATTTCCGCAGTTTTTTCTTCTCATTTCTACCCCTTTAATTTTTTCTTTTCCATTCTAGTTTTCCGTGTTAATTGTCATTTTCTTTAATTTCTTCGTGTTCGTTATTCTGTGTTTCGCTGTAATTTTTTATTAATTTAATTGTTTTCATCCTTTTAATTTTTACGTGTTTTTTTTTGCTTGTAATCGTTTTAATTTATTTGTTTATTTTCTTTTGCTTATTGGTTCGACTCGCTTAGGGTCGGCCATTTTTAATTTTTGTGTCTAGCTTCGTCTGTCTTCGTTACGTATTTTTTTGTTTATTGATGTCGGCCATTTTTGATTTTTGTAACTAGCTTTGTGTTATTGTTTCGTAATTTTTTTTTTTGACGTCGGCCATTTTGATTTTATTTTAGCTTCGGCTTTTGTCGAAGTTTTTCTGTTTTTTATTGTCTAACGTTTTTATTTTTATTGTTTATTTTCTTTTACATGTTTTTTCTTTTATTGTTTCGTCTTTAGGCGATATTTTGTTCCTTATTGTTTTCTTTATACGTTTAAGTGAACCGTGTTTATTCCCGTCATGTATTTTTTTTTTTTTTGGTGTGCATAATTATTTTATTTTGTTGAGTTTGTTTAATTTTTTAATTTAATTTATTTCTTTTCCTCCCGCCCATAAATTTATTTAACTATTTCCCACCCCCCTTCTCTGTTAAAAAAATGGATAAGAAGGAAAAAAAAAGTGCCTTCATTTTTAATTATGAAAAAGAAGCCTAAAATTGCTTCTTTTAGACGTAACGTGAGGAAACACCTCTTTAATCCAAAGAAAGATCCCCCGGATAAAAACAATAAGGAGGAATATCCTGACCTGCCCAGAGTTCCTACAAATGAGGAAATGGTGAATGCATTAAAAAAAGCCTCCAAAAATATGGAGGCAGATAAGAGCCATAACAATGACCAAGATAAGGACAACGCAACTACTAATGCAGAGGCCGGGGAATCGCCCTCTTGTTGGAAGTCCCCTCCAAAATGCATAATCGACATCGCGGAGTTCTTGGACCGTGCCAAGGGTTACGCACACCTTGTGGTGAAAGGTGGGCTCTTGCAGGATCCACTAGAACTAAAGAGAGTCGAAAAAAGAATAGTGTCAGTTTTTGTCGTCGACAAGCGATCTCGCAAGATTTGTCGTTCGACTAAAGACACAGTGTACAAATCACTGGAGTCCCTGGGGTTTAAGCCCCTCCGAATAGTTAAGGGTAAGGGTTTTTTCATGTGGGACGTGCTGCTGCCCGCCGCCGAAGACTGCATAAAAGCTTCAACTCGGGATCTGATTACGAAGTCCCTCCTCAGGTTATCGGGGAGTACCTGGCGGCATTCCTGTCCCAATATGGCGAGATTCTGGGTGCTTCTTGTGATAGCCTGACCGGGGGATGGAGCTTTGAGATGATGCTAAATCAAAAAGCCTTCGGCTCTATCCCCAACTGTCTTGACGTTGGTGACCTGAGGCTGCCGGTCATCGTGACCGGCCGTAAACCAGTTTGCTGGAAGTGTGGAGTGACTGGTCACCTCTCCTCTTCTAAATCCGTCACGCCTGTAATTGTGGTTGAGGAGAAGAAAAAGGGGGAATGGCAGGTAGTCGGCAGGGCCAGAGGGAAGCGTCAGACAGCGGGGCCTCAGTCACCTGAAGCCCCGGGGACTAAAGACACTTAGAGTGCCACTCCCTCTGACAACAGTAAGGGCGTTGCCCCGGTCTCTATTTTGACCCTTGAAGATCAAAAAAAGAAGTACGATCCCGGTTACAGCAAAACAGAAAAGATCAAGGAGCTGAAAAATAAGCTAGACCAACAAAGAAAAAAATCGTCTCCATCAAAGCAGTCTTCACAGCCCTCTACATCGCATCCACCAAAGTCCCCCTCTCCAAAGAAATCCACTCCCTCTACATCCGCCGACCCAACACCTTCTCCCCGTCCCTCAACCTCTCTTTGTAGAGTGAAGCCTCTGCTTGCTTCCCCTTCCTCTTCTGCCCAGTCTCAAATTCCTCTCAGTAGAGACCCCAGCCCATTTAGACAACCCTTTACGCCCCGCAACACCCCCAGTCCTTCTCCTACTAAATCGCCTACAATGCCTCCGCCGTCTAAAAGACTCAGAAGCCCCGCCCAAGATTCATCAGAGAAAAAGAAAAAAGCCAAGCGCATATTTAACCCAGGGACTGACGTCTGCCGAATTTCTCCATTACAAGCGGAGAAGGCTAAAGATTACGGTAATAGGATTACTAACCTCAAATACTTACTGTCAATCAAGCAGTTTGGGGACAAGGACATAGATGACCCTAGCAACTTTCCGAATGCGAAAAGGGTGCTAACTGTGGTTAGATCAGAACCAGGAGCGAAACAGATTTGGGCCATGTTGAATGAGGCTATAAATTCTTTCGACATGACCCCGCCCATCGCCATCACGGAAAATGATAAATTAAAGAAAATGAGGCAATTATGTGCAGGGAGGGTCCCGGTTTTCGTTCACCCCTCCCTTTATAGAGCACTAAAATTAACTTTCCCCTGGGAAATCGGCGGTATCTCCCATGACGGTACTATCAATACTGAAATGGTCCATGGGTCTATGGGAGAGGCTGTCGGTATCCTTACCCCGGCCATGTTTAATGCAGGTAAACAACCCTAATCGGACTTCTCGATGGCTCTCTGGTTGGCTACGTTAAATGTGCGGGGCCTGAGGTCCGAGTCTCGAAGGGCGAGGCTCTCTCGTGACCTTCAGCGCCTCGGGGTGAATGTTTGTCGTGTGCAAGAGACCCGGTTTTCTTCTCATGATCGTGAGGATATACTGTCTAAGGAGTTCGCCCTTTATTCAGCATGTTTTGATGGTCGTTCGAGGGGTGTCTCTTGGCTAGTGAGCAAGTCTTTGAAGGCTGCATGTACCCTTGTCTTCGCAGATCCGGCGGGCAGGCTTTGTGTGCTGGATGTTACTATAAAGGATAAGGCTTTACGTCTCATTGGGGTTTATGCGCCCAATAGCCATGCTGAGCGGCCTGCTTTGTTTCGGCAGATCGAGCCGTTTTTGACGACTTCTCGTCGGGTAGTCTTAGCGGGGGATTTGAATGCCGTCCTTGACCCCGATATAGATCGTATAGGGCATAAACCGGTTACTAACAATCCTGATGTGAAGGCATTTCGGGACTTTATCGGCAGGTTTGATCTTGTCGATAAGTACCGGAATGAGCACCCTCAGGAGGTAGCATGGACTTGGACAAGTGGCAACTCGGCTCCTGGCACGCTTGCGAGCTACCTGGACCGAGTGTTAGTTAGAGAGTCGATGTAGGGCTCTTAGGGTGTCCAAGTTTCCACTATATAGTTTTATACGGATCATAGGCTTGTCCGGGTCCGTGTAAACTTAGATAAGCCTAAGGTTAGAATGGCTGGTTACTGGAAATTTAACTGTTCATTATTTGGTGAGCAGGATTTCCGGGACCAGCTGCTACTAATGATTCAGAGGGAATTGACGGGGCGGTTGTGGGAAACGCTTGGTGGGGAAAATTAAAATCAAAATTAGAACGTTTGCTGCCGATTTTAGTCGTCGACTCTATCTAGATAGATTAGCGGCGCAAACGGTTTTAGAAGAAAAGGTTGATCGGGCCGTGAAATCCCGTGTTAGTGGGGATATAGCCATAGCTAAGGCAGAGTTGTCCTCCTTGCTTATCAAGAAGGATCAAGCTCTGGTAGTTAGGGCTAGGCTAAAAAGAAAGTCTTCTGAGGCGACGAACATGGCCGCTGAATTGCGTGCAGAGGAAGCTCGGAACGCGGCTAGGCGACATATAGCGTGCGTCACATTACCGGATAAGCGGACCGTGACTACAAACGCGGGCATATGCGAGGCCTTTCGGGATTACTTTCAGGATCTTTTCACCAGGGAGCCCGGTCTGAGCTCTGCTCAGTTCGACGCCTATTTGGCTGACTTTACCTGCCTTGAGGCAGCTGAAGCGGCTAGGTGCGAGGGTCCCATTACAGAGTCGGAAATCTGGGAAGCGCTGAAGCAGGTTGGCCTGGATAAGTCTCCGGGACTAGATAGTCTTCCCTACGAAGTGTACTTGAGGCTGTCGCCCGTTTTTGTTCCTTTGCTGGGACTGATTTTCAACCACTGGATAAAGCGGGGTCTTTACCTCAACGCTTCACCAGGGGTGTGATCAAGTTGCTGCGTAAGGACAAGAACGGTGGGGATGGGTTAGGGAACTTTCGCCCTTTAACTATGTTAAATACTGACTTAAAGATTTTGGCGAAGATCTTAGCCAACCGTTTGCAGCTTGTCCTGTCTCGTCTGATTGGCCCCGAACAGACTTGTGCTGTGAAGGGCAGGACTATTCAGGATAACCTTCATATGGTACGCTTGATCTTAGAACAAGTCGACAGTGAAGCCGCGCTGATCAATTTAGATCAGTCCAAGGCCTTTGATAGGGTTGACCATCGGTTTCTGGAGGCTGTCCTTTCGGCGGCCGGTTTCGGGGCCGACTTTCGCTCCTGGATCCGACTTTTGTATGCGATCCCCGGTGCGCTGGTGGAAGTGAATGGGGTAAAATCGAAGCCTTTCGTATGGTCCCGCTCCATTCGTCAAGGTTGTCCGCTCTCGCCTCTGCTTTACGTTCTTGCGTTGGAACCATTCCTTCGCAATTTAAAGACGAATCCGGTATTCTGCCTATGCTGACGACGTTTCGGCTCTTGTGTCGAGCAGAGCCGAGATTGACGAAGTCAGCAAAGAGATCAGTGGGTATGAGATGGTGACAGGGGCCAAGATCAACCGCGATAAGTCTGTTGGCTTGCGGTTGGGTGCGTGGAAGGGAGTTTCTCTTCCCGGACCTTTCCTCTGGACGGATGGGCCGATCAAGATACTCGGCGTCTGGTTTGGTCCTGATCTCCAGTTGGAAATGAACTGGTCGGAGGTACAAGGGAAGGCCGTGATCGCGGTTAATCTGTGGTCTCGGAGGATACTTTCCCTGAAGGGAAAGGGGGAAGTATGTGTTTCACACATCTATCCGATCCTCCTGTACCGACTCCCTGTGTTTCCACTCCCGTATGCCCGACTAATGTCATTAGTCCGGACCTTGTTCTCTATCTTGTGGAGAGGCAAGGCCCATATGGTATCTCGCGAGGTCTGTTGCCTTCATCCCTCTGAGGGCGGTGTGGGTATGCCTAGCATTGAGATTCGTCAATATATGTTTGGCATCACCTTTCTAGACCGAATGTGTCGCGGGTCGTATGAGGAGGGTGCCTTTTGGAAAGAAGACGTCTAGAAACATTTCCCGTCCCTGAGAAGTGTGCACTCGGGCGAAGAAGAGATCGGCCGTACACCACGTGCCGAGTGCTCCTTCTATCGTGAATGTCGTCGCGCTCTGAAGCTCCTCTTACGGGATTCGGATGGCCTCTCCAACGCCCAGGCGTTGTCTCGCAAGGCATTGTATCAAGTGTTAGTTAGTGGGGCGGTACAAGATGATCTAATTGGCGAGCTCGGTCTTACGAAGCGGGAGGCTCGCTCGATATGGCCTTGGGCGCCCGGGTTGAAATGCCTCAATAACGATGAGGCATCACTCACCTGGCTGGTGATTCGTGAAGCCCTCTGGGTCGGCAAGAGACTTTGTTCAGCAGGCTTGGAGAAATATCCAAACTGTCGTCGCTGTACGGGGGAAGTCGAGACCATTGGTCACGCCTTCTTTCAGTGCAAGGCGGTAGTGCCGTTGTGCAAGTTTGTTGAAGGCCTCATGGTTCGCATGCTGCAGGGAAAGTTTTTTGTCCTTGAAGCCTGTTCTGTTTGTAGC
Source organism: Acanthosepion pharaonis (assembly GCA_903632075.3). NCBI lineage: Eukaryota > Metazoa > Mollusca > Cephalopoda > Sepiida > Sepiidae > Acanthosepion > Acanthosepion pharaonis. The sequence continues at coordinate 1,745,069 of CAHIKZ030004221.1, forward strand.
AATGTGGTGCCGCAGATGACGAAGGCTGAGCACTATGTGTTCTGTTGCTTGCTAGGGGTCATGAGAGTCGTGATTTGGACGAAGCGTCAGAAAGGATTCTATGAGGGCGAGAAGTTCACTTCTTCCCAACTGATCTTGTTCTTTAAGCATCAGCTTAAAGTCAAGATTAAAAGGTGGGTGAATCTTGCGCGTATGTGCCGAGTAAAAAGGGCTGACCTTGAGTGGCATTTGGATGCCGGTTAGGCATTAGAATATTGTTTTCCTGGGTTCAACATGGGCAACCCATCCCGAAATTAGGTTAGATTAGGTTTTTGTATTTTTCTTTTAGTTTATCTTTCCTGTTCTGGTAAACTTAGCTAGGGTGTATTTGCTCATTGGTCCCTTTTATTTCTGTCCCCATTTCTTTTCCTTTAGTTTAACTCCCCATCCCCTCCCTCGTTTAGGTGGTCAGTGATGTCAGTTGTCTGGTGGATGTGGGGCGCTTTTCGTTTCGCGTGTGTGTTTTTCGTATTTGTTGTTGTGTATGAATGAGTGTGTGCCTGTGTGAATGCTTGGTAGGAATGAATGTGTTCTTTATTTTCATAGTCCCGCATCGATTTCGTCTGGTTAACTGATATTTCTGCCACATTCAAAAGTTTGTGGGGGTTTTTTATTACTAACACTATTTTTGTTTGGTTTCTTGTAAATATTTTTGTCATTTTTGTATATATTCATTGGGGATCTTTTTAAAATTGTTGTTTTTATGCCCCTCCCCCCACAGACAATATTTGTACATAAGGGCATTATTTAGGATTTTCATTGAGTCAAAGAGGTATTTTGGTGGATGTAGTATGAAAGGTATGGATAAATGTGTTGTTTTGGTGAAAGGAATATTGTTCTGTATGATAGGGTCAGTGGATGTGGCTAGCTAAGTTTTATATTAAGACAAGAGATGCCCGTCTATTACCCCAACCCCCCTTTTTGGCCTTGTGCCGCATTTATTGTATATACAATAATAAATATTGTCGGAGAAGCTCTTGGCTGACCTAGTTATAGACTACTCAGGCGATTTCTGTACCTACTTACCAACCGAATAAACCCCTTTTTATTGTTACTTGTTATTTAGGTTTGTCTTTATTAACCCCAAATCAACATCATAACAGTGGCGACGAGAGATTCGTTCATCACGCTGAGTGGAGAATTTTTCAACTCTAGGTGGACTATATAATTTTTTTTTCTCGCACTGAAAGAAAAAAAAAACAATACGTCGAACTTTGTTCTTCAAGAAGAAATAGGATTTCAACGTGCCAAAAAGAAGTAAGACTTGTGGTTATTGTTGGATATATACGTGTTTTTCCCTTTTTTGACTGTTTTCGAAAAGTGTTTTGTGTAATCTATTACGCATAATGGAAGATTTGATTGCATTAACAAAAACTCTAGTGCAAAGTCAAATTCAGCAACAAGAGCAACAAAGATTGCAACAAGAGCAACAAAAATTATTTCGGGAACAACTATTGGATTTACAAGTTCAGCAGCGAAATAATACAAAGGCTTTATTTGAAGCGATTTTACTTAAGAATCCAGTAAATTCGTCATTCACGGCCGAAGGTATTGCTAATTCTATTACTGTGTTCAAATTTAACCCAGAGGAGGGAATAACATTTCCTGCGTATTTCAGAAGATTTGAAACAATATTTGAAAAAAAAATGTGAAGGTTGGACTGATGAACAAAAAGTGAGTTTACTTTTACAAAAGTTGGGTACAGATGAAAATAATAAGTATACGAATTTTGTCCTTCCAAGAAAAACTAGTGACATTTCTTTCGAAGAAACTGTTAATACTTTATCTAGTATTTTTGGCGAGCGAGTTAGTTTGTTTCATACTCGTTTCTCGTGTTTGAATATGGTAAAGCGTAACGATGACGATGTTGTTATGTATGCTGGAAATGTTAACAGAATGTGTGAACGTTTTATGTTACATGATCTTTCAATTGATCGATTTAAATGTTTGATATTCGTTCAAGGCTTGACTTCTAGCAAAGATAAGGACATAAGGTCCCGAATATTGGCAAAACTCGAACAAAATTCCGAGATTACTTTGCAGAAGGTTACGGAAGAATGTCAAAGAAATGAAAACTTAAAACATGACAATACGCAAATTGAAGAAAAAGACATATCCCGTGTCCATGCTATTCGACCAAAAACGGGAATAGTTAATAAAAACGTTAAAAAACCAACGTGTTTTGGATGCGGTGGTGGTCATTTTAAAACTGAATGTTTTTTTTCGCGACAAAAATTGCTATTCGTGTGGCAATAAAGGCCATATAAGTACTCATTGTAAAAGCAAAAGAAAAAAAGTTAAGTCGAAAAAAGATGTGAATATTGTGTTGTCACGTCAGGAGATTGAGGAGGGGCAGAAAAGAAAATTCGTACAGGTAAAAATTAATGGAAAAAATGTTAAACTACAGCTAGATACTGGAAGTGATATTTCCATTATTAATACAGCAACATGGATTAAAATAGGTAGACCGTTGCTTAAAAAGACTGTAAAAGTGGCTCGCGGGATTTCTGGAAGAAAATTGCATTTTCAAGGTGAATTTTCTTGTAATATTTCATTTGTTGGTAAGACACTAAAGTCTAAAGTGTATGTGCTACAAAATGCTTCAAATTTGTTTTGGAACAGATTGGATTATACTGTTTAATTTATAGGAACTCCCTATAAATTCTTTTTTGCAATAGAATTAATGTTTCTTCTCGATGTAAAAATCGGGTTACAGAAAATTTGTTGAAAGATCTGAAAATAAAATTTCCACAAGTATTTTCAGAAGGTCTTGGATGTTGCAAAAAGGCGAAGGCAAAATTTGAAGTGAAGGAAAATGTAAAACCTATTTTCAAGCGAAAAAGAAATGTGCCATTTGGTGTTTTGGAACAGACTGACAAGGAATTGGAACGGCTTGGAAATTTAGGAGTTATTTCACGCATTGAATTTTCAGAGTGGGCCTGCCCTGTTGTATATGTTAAAAAAAAATAATAAAATTTGGATGTGTGCCGATTTCTCTACGGGTCTAAATGATTGCTTAAAAGACCCACATATCCTTTGCCTTCACCAGAAGACATTTTTGCAAGTTTAAGTGGAGGAAAAATATTCTCTAAATTGGATTTATCGGATGCCCAAATTGTTGACTATCAATACACACAAGGGTTTATACAAATTTAACCGTTTGCCGTTTGGTTTGAAAGTATCCCCTAATATTTTTCAGCAAATTATGGATACTGTGCTGGCAGGGTTGGACTTCGCCATTGCATATCTTGATGATGTTTTGATAAAAAGTAAAGATTGAAATGAACATTTGGAACATATTAATCAGGTTTTTGAAAAAATTGAAGAATATGGATTCAAATTTGCAGCTGAAAAATGTGAATTTTTTATGAGTGAAATTAAGTTTTTGGGGCAGATAATAGACTCTGATGGAAGAAGACCAGATCCAGCGAGGGCAGAAGCGATCAAAAGCATGCCATCTCCCAAAAATGTAATAACGTTACAAGCGTTCTTAGGACTTGCTAACTATTATGGGATATATATTCCTAATTTGTGCAGCCTTACGGCTCCATTAAATAAATTGCTTAAAAAGGGAGCAAAGTGGGAATGGTCAGAAGTGTCAGAAGGCGTTTGACAAAATAAAGAATATTTTGACGTCGGAATTATCACTAACACATTATGACCCTAAACAGGAAATTATAGTGGCATCGGATGCAAGCGAATACGGAATAGGTGCGGTAATTTTGCATAAATTCAGAGACGGCAATACGAAGCCAGTGGCACATGCATCAAGGACATTATTACCCGCAGAAAAGAAGTACTCTCAAATTGAGAAAGAAAGCTTAGCTATCATCTATGCTTGTAAAAAATTCCATAAGTACATACATGGAAGAAGGTTTATATTGCAGACCGACCATCGCCCGCTGCTTTCAATCTATGGTTCGAAGAAGGGTATACCTACTCATACGGCAAACCGTTTGCAACGATGGGGAACCATTTTGTTGAATTATAATTTCAAAATGGAATTTTTATCATCGAAAGATTTAAGTCATGCTGATGTTTTATCTAGGCTGATCCCAACGTCTTCGGAACCGCTGGAAGATACGGTGATAGCGTCGTTACAAGCAGAAAATGAATTGGTGGAAGTAATGCATAACAAAGTAAAAGAATTACCGGTGACATTAGATGAAATAAAATTAAAATCAGAAAATGACATTTTTATTAAAAAAATGAAAGAAGTTGTAACTTCAGAAAAGTATAAAACTTCTTCACCAGCATATTCAATATGTGATGAAGTGCTGTTATATGCTGGAAGGGTCGTGATACCGGTTGTACTACAAAAGCGGATGTTGAAGGAATTTCATCAGGGGCATCCTGGTATTGGACGTATGAAAGCCCTGATGAGGAGTTACGTTTATTGGCCAAATATGGACAAAGACATTGAACAGGTAGTTAAAACTTGTAGAGGGTGTCAAATGGCAGCGAAAGCACCGCCAGTAAAATACACACCATGGCCAAAAACAGATGTTCCATGGACCAGACTCACATAGATTATGCTGGACCCATGAATGGTAATTTTTACTTGATAGTTGTGGATAGCTATTCCAAGTGGCCTGAGGTTTTTTAAGCAAAAGACCAACTGCTTCTGTAACAAAAGATTTTCTTACAGAACTGTTTGCACGGTTTGGAGTACCAGAAAAAATTGTCACCGACAATGGAACTCAATTCACAGGAAGTGAATTTAAGACGTTTTGTAAGACTCTGGGAATTGACCACATCACGACTTCACATTTTTCTTTCCCCCCCCTCTTATTTTTTTACTTTATCCCTTGTTGTTTCTTTATTATTAATTTTCATTTTCTTTAATACGTATTTTTGAGTTTCATTTTTTTTCCTTTTATTTGTTAGTAATTTCCCCAAGCCAAATTTTATTTTTTCATTGTTTATTTTGCCCCTCGTAAGACTTCGTTTTTCTTTGTTTACATTTTTATTTCTACGTGTTTTCATTGTTTCTTTGTTGTTCTCGTTGTAAATAACTGTTATTTATTCTGTGTTCCTTTATTTAAGTCTTTCCTGTGTTTATTGTATTTTTTTGCATTTATTTTCCGCATTTATTTTATTATTCGTTAGTTTTTCTTTATTTTAGTTTACGTGTTTTCGTTCGTGTTCGTGGGCTGACTAGTTTTTCTAGTGGCAGCCATATTGTATTTGTGAACTCGTTTGACATTTTTTGTTTCGTATTTTTGTTGTATTATTGAAAAAAAAGATACCTTTTGTTTATTTTCCGTCTTAAATTGTGATTTTCTTTTTTGTACTCGTTTTTTTTGTAATTTGTAATTGTTAACTGTTTTTTATTTTGAACGTATTTTGTCGTTTTAAGCGTACGTGTTTTTGTAACTTATTTTTTCCTGTTTAACTGTTTATTGTTCTGTCTCGTTAAATTTCTTTTGTGATTTAATTGTATTTATCTTTCTTTTTAAATTATACTTTTATTTGTTGTTTGTTTCTGTCTTATTTGAGAGAGAAAAAGAAAAAAAAGGAAAAAAAAATTATTTTAAAATGGGTGCCAAGAGAACTGTTAAAAAAAACCTGTTTGGGACTAAAAAAAAGAAAAATGATCCCCCCCGACAAATTACCCGATAAAGAAGTAGAAATGGCGACGGAAGAGTCCTCAAAATTAGAGGATAATCCAATTCCCTCCCAAAATGAAAAAGATAAAAGTAGTCCAGAAAAAAGTATGGTGGCCAGCAATGGCCAAAATGTAGACCAAGAAACCAGTTCAAATGACCAAAGTACGGTGGCCGAAAGTGGCCAAAATTCTTCTAATGAGACAACCAAGAATAATGACGTGAATGAAGCGGCCGGAGAGACGCCCTCATGTTGGAAGTCCCCGCCGAAATGCAAAATCAACATTACGGAGTTCCTCGAGAGGGCCAAGCAGATGGGCTCTTGCCTAATCCCGAGGAATTGAAAAAGGTTGAAAAACGAATTGTGTCAGTCTTTGTGATCGACAAGCGTTCGCGCAAGATTTGTCGATCCACAAAAGACACTGTAATTAAAGCTTTAAATTCTCTGGGCATTAAACCTCAGAGGGTTGTGAAAGGAAAAGGCTATTTTATGTGGGACGTACTGTTACCCACTGTGAAGCTGCTGCGACTCGTGATCTCATCACCAAAGACCTTATTCTGAGGACCGAGTATGAAGGCAGGCGGAGGACCAAGTATCAGTATATGAGGTTCCTACTCAGATTGTCGGGGAGCACTTGGCCGCTTATCTGTGCCAGTTTGGACAGATTCTCAGTGCTTCCTCGGATGATCTGACCGGGGGGGGGTGGAGCTTCGAGATTATGATCAATCAGGATGTCTTCCGCTCCATCCCCAACTGTCTGTATGTAAAGAGCCAGAAGATGCCGATAATTGTGACGGGTGGGAAACCGGCATGCTGGAAGTGTGGGAAGACTGGTCACCTTTCCTCTTCCTGCACAGAGATGAAGGCCTCTGATGTTCTGGCTCCCGCCCAACCAAATCCCCCTTTGGTCGAGTCTACAAAATCCGTCTCGCCTGTAGTGGGCATGCCAGCGACCGGGACCGGTGTGGAAAATCCCCCGGTTGGGTCCAAATCTCAGCCCCCATTCCCCGAAAAGCCTTTGCCCACCGCTAATGCGGTTAGGGAGAGGGGGAATGGCAGGTCGTTGGTAGGTCTAAAGGGAAGATCCAGGCAGCGGAACCTCGTTCCACATCTAAAACAGGAAAAGGCACGGACAGTCCCACTCCCTCAACCAGCGCAAAGAGCGATTCTCCGGCCCGCTACTCGGATATGCTAAGAAGCAAAATGATCCAATACGAACCTTCCTTGAAAAGAAGGAGAAATTACAACAATTGAAGGAGGATCTTAAAAACAAAAGACAGGATTCCGAGAAGAAATCTGGCTCCTCTTTGTCGGCACCGTCTTCCCCTAAACATCATGCCATGGTCCCTCCCCCTATCACTAAACCTGTAAAAAAAATTTCATCAACAATGACCACATTAAAGAAGGGACCTGTCCCAAAATCACCTGCCAAAAAATCTTCAACTAATCCTTCCCCTATGCAGACACCCAAAAATACACCTACAAAATCAGAGCAACAAAAAAAGCAAAGAAGTCCATCCTCAGACCCATCCGAAGCCACAGAGAAAAAATAAAATCAAAACCTATATACAATACAGGGGAAGACGTGTGCCGAGTCTCTAAAGAAATAGAAGAGAAGGCTTTGTTACATGCCAAAAAATTAAAAGACCTAAAAACTCTCCTAAATTTCAGAAAACTGAAAAATTTACATGTAGAGAACCCGCGAAACTTTCCCAATGCAAAAAGGGTTTTAACTGTTGTTAGATCTGGGCCTACCGCCCAACAAATCTGGGCCATGATGGCGGACGCTAACGAAACTTTTGGCGTATTTCCGCCCATGTCATGCTTTGATGACGACAGCGTAAAAAAAACTGCAGCAATATTGTTCAGGGAGGTACCCAATTTTTGTTCACCCCTCCCTGTATAGAGCATTAAAGCTAACATTCCCCTTGGACATTGGCGGCCTGTCTCCTGATGGCACCATCAAGAGCGAGATGGGTACAGGCTCAATGGGAGAGGCCATCGGTGTCCTGACCCCGGCCATGTTCAATGCAGGAGAGCAAACCTAATCGGTTTCATCATGGCTCTCTGGTTAGCAAGTGTGAATGCCCGAGGCCTGAGGTCGGAGTCAGCGTCTCGGGATGAATATCTGTTGTGTGCAAGAGACCCGTTTTTCTTCTCGTGACTATGGGAATATTCTGTCTAGGGGGTTTTCCCTCTATTCAGCATGTTCTGATGGACGCTCGAGGGGTGTCTCTTGGCTGGTGAGCAAATCATTGAAGGCTGCGTGTTCTTGTCTTCGCGGATCCGGCGGGCAGACTTTGCATGCTGGATGTTACCATAAAGGATAAGGCTCTTCGTCTCATTGGGGTTTATGCGCCCAATGTCCATTCTGAGCGGCCTGCTTTGTTTCGGCAGATCGAGCCGTTTTTGACGACATCACGTCGGGTAGTTTTAGTGGGTGATTGGAATGCCGTCCTTGATCCCGATATAGATCGCATAGGGACAAATTCGGGTACTAACAACCGGGACGTGAAACCATTTCAGGACTTTATCGACAGGTTTGATCTTGTCGATAAGTACCGGAATGAACACCCTCGGGAGGTAGTGTGGACTTGGACTAATAGTGGCGGCTCGGCTAGTTATCTAGACCGAGTCTTAGTTAGGAGAGTCGATGTAGGGCTCTTAGGGTGTCCAAGTTTCCATGAGATAGTTTATACGGATCATAGGCTTGTCCGGGTCCGTGTAAACTTAGATAAACCTAAGGTTAGAATGGCTGGCTACTGGAAATTAAACTCATCATTATTTGGTGAGCAAGATTTCCGGGACCAGCTTTACTAATGATACAGAGGAACTGACGGGAGCGGTTGTGGGAAATGCCTGGTGGGATAAATTAAAATCCAAAATCCGAACGTTTGCTGCTGATTATAGTCGTCGGCTCAATCTAGATAGATTAGCGGCGCAAACGGCTTTAGAGCAGAAAGTGGATCGGGCGGTGAAATCCCGTGATAGTGGGGAAATAGCCTTAGCTAAGGCAGAGTTGGCCTCCTTGCTTATCAAGAAGGATCAAGCTCTGGTAGTTAGGACTAGGTTAAAAAGAATGTCCTCTGAGGCGACGAATATGGCCGCTGAATTGCGTGCAGAGGAAGCTCGGAATGCATCTCGGCGGCATATCGCATGCGTCACATTGCCGGATAAGCGGACCGTGACAACAAACGAGGGCATATGTGAGGCTTTTCGTGACTACTTTCAGGATCTTTTCACCAGGGAGCCCGGTCTAAGCCCTGCTCAGTTCGACGCCTATTTGGCTGACTTTCCCTGCCTCGAGGCAGCTGGAAGCTAGGTGCGAGGGTCCATTACAGAGTCGGAAATCTGGGAAGCGTTGAAACAGGTTGGCCTGGACAAATCTCCGGGACTTGATGGTCTTCCTTACGAAGTGTACTTGAGGCAGTCGCCCGTTTTTGTTCCGCTGCTGGCACTGATTTTCGGCAACTGGATGAAGCAGGGGTCTATACCCCAACGCTTCACCAGGGGCGTGATCAAGGTTGTTACGCAAGGACAAAACGGTGGGGATGGGTTAGGTAACTTTCGCCCTTTAACTATGTTAAACACAGAGTTAAAGATTTTGGCTAAGATCTTGGCTAACCGTTTGCAGGTTGTCCTGTTTAGTCTGATTGGCTCGGAACAGACTTGTGCTGTGAAGGGCAGGACTATTCAGGACAACCTTCATATGGTGCGCCTGATCATCGAGCAAGTCGACAGTGAAGCCGCGCTGATCAATTTAGATCAGTCCAAGGCCTTCGATAGGGTTGACCATCGTTTTCTGGAGGCTGTTCTTTCGGCGCCCGGTTTCGGGCCGTACTTTCGCACCTGGATCCGACTTCTGTATGCGACTCCCGATGCGCTGGTGGAGGTGAATGGTGTACGATCGGAGCCTTTCGTATTGTCTCGCTCCATTCGTCAGGGTTGTCCGCTATCGCCTTTGCTTTACGTTCTTGCGTTGGAACCTTTCCTTCGCAAGTTAAAGGCGAATCCGGTCCTACGTGGAATTGCCCTGCCCGGTGGTAGCACATCGGCCAGGTATTCTGCCTATGCTGACGACGTTTCGGCTCTTGTGTCGAGCAGAGCCGAGATTGACGAAGTCAGCAAAGAAATCAGTTGTTATGAGATGGTGACAGGGGCCAAGATCAACCGCGATAAGTCTGTTGGCTTGCGGTTGGGTGCGTGGAAGGGAGTTTCTCTTCCCGGACCTTTCCGCTGGACGGATGGGCCGGTCAAGATTCTCGGCGTCTTTTTCGGTCCTGATCTCCAGTTGGAAATGTATTGGTCGGAGGTGCGAGGGAAGGCCGTGATCGCAATTAATTTGTGGTCTCGGAGGAATCTTTCCTTAAAGGGGAGGGCGGAAGTTTGTGTTTCACATCTACCCGATTCTCCTTTACCGACTCTCTGTGCTTCCACTTCGTGTGACACTTTACTGGCGTTAGTGAAGCTCTTGTTCTCCTTCTTGTGGGGAGGCAAGGCTGCCAGAGTCAGTCAGGAGACCTGTTGCCTTCATCCATCTGAAGGCGGTCTGGGCATGCCAAGCATTGAGATTCGTCAATATATGCTTCGCGTTAGCTTTCTGGATCGAATGTGTCGCGATTCGGATGAGGAGGGCGCCTTCTGGAAGGAAGACGCCCGTAAGAACTTCCCATCCCTGAGAAGTGTGCATTCGTGCGAGGAGGAGGCCCGCCGTTTACCCCGAACCGAATATCGTGAATGTCGTATTGCTCTGAAGCGCCTCTTACGGGCGTCGGATGGCCTCTCCAACGTCCAGGCGTTGTCTCGTAGGGCATTATATCAAGTTTTAGTCAGGGGGGGGGGCGTGCATGATGATCTGATTGACGAGCTTGGTTTGACGAGGCGGCAGTCTCGCTCAATATGGCCTTGGGCGCCCGGGTTGAAATGCCTCAATAACGATGAGGCATCACTCACCTGGCTGGTGATTCGTAGGGCCCTCTGGGTCGCCAAGAGACTCTGCTCAGCTGGCTTGGAGAATTCTCCAAACTGCCGACGTTGTAGTGGGGAGGTCGAGACCTTGGGTCACGCCTTCTTTCATTGCAGCCAGGTAGTGCCGTTGGTCAAGTTTGTTGAAGGCCTCATGGTCCGCATGCTGCAGGGAAAGTCCTTTGTCCTTCAGTCCGTTTCCGTATGTAGCAATGTGGCACCGCCGCTGACGAAGGCTGAACAGTATGTGTTCCACTGCTTGCTAGGTGTTATGAGAGTCGGGATTTGGACGACACGTCAGAAGGGATTCTATGGAGGCGAGAAGTTCACCTCTTCCCAACTGATCTTGTACTTTAAGCATCAGCTTAAAGTCAAGATTAGGACGGAAAGGCGGCGGCTCACTTCATCAGAATTCAGCAAAAGGTGGGTGAATCTTGCGCGCTTGTGTCGTGTGAAAGGAGCTGACTTTGAGTGGCACATTGATGCCGGTTAGGCATCAGAATATTGCTCTTCCTGGGTTGAACTTGTGCAACCCATCCTGAAACTAGGCTAGCTTAGGTTTTCCTTTTTGATGATTTAGTTTCCTTTTTCATTTAACTTAGCTAGGGTATGTATGCTCATTGGCCCCCTTTTATTTCTGTCCCCATTTGTTTTTTCTTTAAGTTTATTTCCCCATCCCCTCCCTCGTTAGGTGGTCAGTGATGTCAGTTCGCTGGTGGATGCGGGGCGCCTTTCGTTTTCGTGTGAGTGATTTTTTTTCGTATTTGTTGTTGTGTCTGAATGAGTGCATGTCAGTGTGAGTGATTGGGATGAATGAATGATTTATACTATTATAGTCCCGCATTGATTTCGGCCAGTGAAGTGATGTTTCTGTCACATTTAGTAATTGTGGGGGTTTTTATTACTAATCTTATTTTCTTTAGTTTCTTGTAAATAGTTATTGTATGCATATTGTAAATACTCATTGGGGTTAACTTTTAGAATTGTTGTTTTTTTCCCTCCCCCCCCCCAGACCACGAATTGTAAATATGGGGACTAGTTAGTATTTTCATAGAGACAAAGAGGTATTATGGTGGTTGTAGTAAGAAAGGTACATATGAATGTGTTGTTTTTATGTAAGAAATATTGTTTCGTACGATTGGGTCAGTGCTTGTGGCTAGCTAAGTTATAGTTAAGACAGAAGAAGACCGTCCTTTCCCCAATCCCCTTTTCGGCCTTGTGCCACATTTCTGTATTGTACAGAATAAATATCACTTTCCTCTATGGTATCTGGACTCTATGTATTTAAGCACAGTACTCGATTGGCAGCAAAGCCTCATCATTTTACATTTGAAATAACTAGATGTAACCCTAAGTTCTATGCTAATAGTTTCTTCTATTGCACTTCACACTTGTGAAACTCTATTCCGGCTTCTTGTTTCCCAATCAACTATGATGTTCAAAAATTTAAATGCAATATCAATCATTATCTTCTGTCTTAACTCTTGTTCTTTTATTCTTCTCTCTCTTTAATAGTTTTTTTTTTTGTCATATATTCTTTAACACTCAATAATCCACCATTTTTAATGGCTTTATTGCCTTGCTTAGGGTGAAATGATTAAAAAAAGGAAAAAAATCTCCTCACAGGTCAGGGCATTAACAAGAACATGTGAACTTCCACTGTATCCTTTTATCAAGGAAAGTTTTTAACTTTATCAATTCATGATCTAGCTTAATTCCAACATATTTCACATGAAGAAGGCCAGATTGTACAATGGCCAAAACATTGTACAATGATTGTACAATGGCCAAAACATTGTACAATGATTGTACAATGGCCAAAACATTGTACAATGATTGTACAATGGCCAAAACATTGTGAATATGACAATAAAGATGATGACAACAGTCTGAACAATGTAAATAATATAAATAGCTTAAATTTTATTAGGCACTCAAAAGAATATTTTCTTTTCCATAAATTTATTGTAAATACAATTGGTAATTGTTCAAATGAACTCTTCGCTATGGTAACCTAGATCTTATGAATTTAAGCACAGTACTAAACTAGCATCGAGATCTGATCAATTTACAGCCGAGCTGGCTAGATGTAGCCTTAAGTTCTATGCTAACAGTTTCTTCTCTCGCACTTCTCATTTGTGGCTCCATAATTTACAGCCAACTTTAATTTGCAAAAATTTAAATACAATGTCAACAGCTATCTACTATCCCCCTGATTACTCTTTTCTCTTTCTGCTCATCATTAATGTTTCTGTTCCTAATTCTTCCCAATCCTGTATCCCACTGTGTCTTAGTGGCATTATTGCCTTGCTGTCGTACCCAATAAAATCAACTGTACCAAAATTTGAGAAAAGAAAAGCATGTAATTAAAGAGTTACAGTTTCTTTTCTTGCACTTCGTACTTGTGGAGTTCTCTTCTGTCTTAACTTTGCATTGACATTTTTGAAGATCAATGTCATTCATTATCTTCTGTCTTCTTAATTCTTGTGTTTTTATTATTCTCTCTCTCTCTCCTTAATAGTGTCTAGGCAGAAGATTTTCTTGTAGTAGGTTGCCATTTCTTTCTGCAATAGACTGGTTACCAACCAAGGCTATATGACCCAGTCTGTCCTGCTATTCAACCCATAGCTGAAGGGAGTAGGGATAGATTCATACTTTTCCCAATTCTTAGCATCTGTCTTCTTAATTCCTGTTACTTTATTGTTCTCTTGCCTTAATAGTATTTTTTCTCATATTCTCTACCACTCAGTAACCCCTTTTATCTTAGAGGCTTTATTGCCTTGCTTGGGGTGAAATGATTAAAAAAAATATATTATTTTATTCTGTACTAGCCAAGGGACCCCGCATTGTCCAGGTGTACACGGCTGCAATTGTATACCTGCACCCCCTTGTCTAGAAATAACTGTCTGCATCCCCACTTGGTTACATCATCTGTTGGTATACTAAACTATTCCTGCCCATCATCTTTTTTCCAGTATGTCCTTCACAAGTGTTTGATTGTTCTTAATAAAGGAATTCCATCAATAAAAACTTCTTGTGTGGTTGTTGGTCAGGGTTAAATTGTTTCAGTATTTTAGATATTCAGTAAATTTCCTGTGGCCGTAATAACTTTCAAATAGTATGGCATTGTTCACAAATCTAATAATCAAATAAAAATAGGGATGAAGTATCAGAGCTTGATTCAACTGCAAGTGCAAATGCATGAATATCCCCACCTCCTTCTTCGCACATTTACTGTAAAGCTGGGATTAATAAGAGGTTCTTTGGGGATTTTTCCCTTTTAATGCTTCAGTAATCCTACTCAAACAACCTTTGCTTCAAAGGTTGTTCAAATGCCATTTTAGGATGGAATCATATAAAGAAACTATTGGCTAAATGGCAAAACCAATTTTGGACCTAGTTTATTGCAGATTTCATCCACTGAAATGGAAATAATCTAAACCAAACATTCACACAAGACAATTTGTATGTCATATGTAATTTACATAGCAAATTTGTAAAGCATTGGATGAAAAACCAGGCAGTTATGGCCAAAAAAACAGCCTTTTTTAACAGTTTTTTATGGTTTTTCATTATACGTGGGGAAGCAAGCAGAACTAAAACCATACTCTTATTTCTTGTATGATGGCAAATTTTTTGCAACATGTTTGAAGAAAATCGGTTAAAGAATGAGGAAGTTACTCAAGTTTTGATTTTAAGTAGTATGAAAAACTCAACCTTTTCAGTTTTTTGCAATTTTTTGTGTGAAGCCAATGTCAAGCAGTTGTAACAATAGCTATGTTTTACATTAAATGCAGAGAACATCAGCTCATCCAGTAAAAATTTTGTTTGCATGTAACATTGCCTTGGTTTTTGCAAAAAGTCGTACCCACCTTCAGTTTTATCAATTTTTCTGCCAAAACCAGGGGTCCTGGGAATTGAAAAGTTGGCCTTGACCTAGCTTGATAAATTTGCAATATGTGTGCACAATTTCATTGAAATCAGTTGAGAAATATGGATGTGTATAAATAGCATACATACACACACATCTTGTTTTATAGATATAAATTCAAGAAGTCTGTCAATTTCACTAGTGTTTTTCTTTTATTTTACAATAATGTTTATGCTGTACAAGGCCCGAGAGCCACACAAGGTAGAGGGTTGCAGAGTAAGAAGCACAGTTTATGTAGATATACAAGAAATGATAATGGTTAACACTAGACTTGAACAGGTTAAGATGGGAAAGAAGCTCAAATGTAACTTACATCTCACAATTGGAATGTGAAGGGAATAAAGGTGCATACAATCATACAATGTGCATAGCAGGGCAGATGAATACAATGTGCATAGCAGGACAGATCTTAGCCATAGAGGTTAGAACTGGTGGAATCAAGGAATGTAGTTTGTCTGAACACTTAACTATGGAAAGAGCAGTGAGAGGTTTGCAATTATTCATTTGTGGGAAAGTGGTTGTAAGGGAGAAAATAGTTCATCACCCACAGGTGTAGTGAGTACTAATAAAAATAAAATTTATAAACAAAAGTAAAAAGAATTCCAATTAAAATAAGGCATTGCACTTTCCTTTAAAACTATTATTGCTTTCTTTCTCTCTTTCTAAATTCTCTTTCTATACTTCTCTCAACTAACGAGAAGGCAAGCCTCAAATAAAATAAGAAAGAAGAAAAAACTGAAACTGGCCAAAAATTGCCAGAAGTTTGCAGGAATAGAGCCTACTAATTTATAACTGAAATCTAACAAAAAATCAGGGAGGATCCACTCATAACTTCTGTTATAAAAAAAAAAATGAAAAAGAAAAGAACACCAAAAAATAAAATAATTTTGACCAATCAAAAAAATTGACACAGAATTTTGATGTTAGCTGAAACCAGAGTTCCTGTCAGAAACTCAGGACCTGGTCAAAAGTATAAGCAGACACCTCTGAGCTAGAAGGAGGACAAAAAGAGAGGAGGGAACAAGAAAGCACTACTGCAGATAAAGCAGCCATGCATAACACATTAAGAAGTAGTTAAGAGGTCATCTGCTACTGATATTTATGCTCTGACACTGACCTATTTTTAATATTAGTACTACTCCTATCATGGTCTGACTTCAAAACTACCACTATAGTAGCTGAATCAGACATTTCTCCAGACTGCTACCAATATCCATCTTATAAACAAACATTTTGCTATACTAAATACCAAAGAGCTCACTCATCACTCTAAAGAAAATAAATAAAAATATATTATTTACCTTATACACCTTGCTCCAATTTGTTTTATCCCAAAGTTTCCAGTAAAAAAAGAAACTCTTACCACCTAACCATACTGATGACCTCCCAACATGAATACACATATCCACAAATTATATGTCATTTACTCAAGTTAAATTTCTTTTGATTACAACTTTTATCCTTTTTTTTTGTTACTGCACAAAGAAATATTTTATATCTATTGAATATTGATCCATTTCAAAACCTTCATTTAAAACATCAAATATCAATTAGATAACAACTTTATTATAAGAAAACATAAGAAAACATGTTGACTTATTTGCTAATAATATTTAGCCTAATATTCTTTTTGAGATTTTTATTTGAAAATGATCAACTACCATCATTGATTTCCAATAGTGTCTCAGTAAATTTAGAAAGGGATGGTAATAGTAATATTAGCCGTTTCCTTATAAGGAAATATTTGGCATTCATTGACCAAGCAGTTGGTTAATATTTATAAAATCTCTCTTGGAACATTTTTTAGGAAAATTAGGTTTCTCAAGTAGATCTGTATTGGAAAATCTTCTCCAAATTGAAAAAGACAAGTAACCTGTGAAAAATGAAGATTTCCTTTCTTGTTCACCCACAGGACTGGGTTACCCCCCACATATCTTTGTTAGTTTCAACAAGAAGTCATTAGAGGGCTACTGTAACAGAGCCTTCATCAATTTCATTAACTAACTACATCTCATTTCATGAAGGCGTTGAGCCCACAAGAGCCACCTGGTCCCTTCAGCTCCTACAGTCTTGGCAGAGCATCAGAACATCCTCCAGTAACAGATTAATCTCCTGGAGATCCTGGCAGATGATGTCGTTCCAGTGACTGCATAGTTTGCTGCAATCTCCTGTTTGCAGATGTTGGGTTGAACTGGTAGATGACTTTGATAAGTGTGGACATCAGGTCGTCACAAGATGGAATCAAGCCAGTGAACCCATCACTGAATGATGGCATGGAAGATCTTTGGCTGTTTGGACCAGTCTGTATTCAGGGAAATCCTGAACAATGTGACAGAAAAAAAAGATGAAAAGAAAAATGTGTTGAACAAAAATTTTTTAAATGTCATTTTATTTAAAAAAAATATTTAAAAAAAATAAAATTATTCAGACCCACAAAAAAAAAATAATAGGAATTAATTTAACTCCTATCAATTAGATTTCAAATTTGCTAAAGCTCAATGTTTAAATTTACACAATTTCAATGAAATACTTAATTTGTGAATTATAAACACATATTTGTGAATATAAAAAAATGACTGACTATAAGGAAAGATAATAAGTTTATTTAAATGTTGACGAATTTGAGGTTGTAATATATGTCTACCTCTTGCAATTCAACTGATAATATTAAAATAAAAGTAAAATAGGGGACACCCGGGATTGAACCGGGGACCTCTCGATCTGCAGTCGAATGCTCTACCACTGAGCTATATCCCCACACAATGCGAGTTTTTGCTATTTAGCTTTTATATAATTTAACTCATTGTAATTTTGAATTCTTGTTTTTATCTTATTCTGAAATTTTGAAGTTTTTAGAAGTTTTTTTTATATAAAATCTAATTCTCGAAATAAATAAATTGTGAATGTTTTCAACATTAAATACTACGCAATGATCATTCGTAGCCATTAATTAAAATTATTCATATAGTCACGTCAGTGTGTTTTTGCTTAAAGAAAAAGAACGTGTAGTAATGATTAATCTTTACAAGTGACTTTTTTTAATTCTAATTAAAATGAACAATATTGGATGTTTTCGTTTAACAATCGAATATTTTAAGAGGTTTGCGTTTGATAAATTATTTTTACTTTCTAAGATAGAATCCGTCTTTGTCAAAATAGTTACATAGACGACGGCGACGCCCTTTTTTTTTCTTCGTAATGACTAATGTGATCTTTTATTAAAATCGTCGAAAATTGTTACGACTTTTAAAAATTACCTGTGATACAAATAATAAAAATTACATTTGCTTTTATGCTACAGTTGAAATTTTTTTTAATTATATTTTTATGTTTTTTCATATCAGAAAATAAAAGGAGCCAGAATGACCAGATATTTTAAAAAATACTTTATAAAAAAAAAATCAGTTTCATTATCATTCAATGCAGTTTTTGTCTAGCAAAATAAAAATTTAAATTAAAGTTTTTTTATTTATTAAAAATGACACTTATTTCTGCAAAAATAGATTAACAAAAATTAAAAAAACGAATGATTAAAAAAATTATAAATTTTTGTATCTATCTTTTTAAACCGGACAATAACATGATTTAAAAATAAGTTCAAGCGAGAAAAAAATTTGAATGATATAAAAAAAAAAAAAATCTCTATCCGACCACAGTCACCACACCGTAGAGATTGGTAAATTTGCTTTTTAACGCCCGCGCTAAATATCTCTTAAAATTTTCCCAAACCGTGCATAATTTCGTGTAAATGTACATGCTGAACTCGAATTAACAATTAAATTATGAAGAAACCTACAGTTTGGGAGTTATCAACAAGAAAAAATCGGACTTCTTGTTGCTCATTCGTCTACCATTACTGCCATACTGTTTAGTAATTTACTGCGGGATACTTTGACCAATTTACTTCTTTTACAGACTTTCGGTGCAAAAAATCATTACGCACTACCGTAAAGTTTTGTTTTTTTTTTTTTGATAAATGTAGTTTTATTTATAACATAAAACTTTAAACAAATTCAGTAACACAATAATTTTTTTTTCTGTGTAGAATAGCAATGACAAATTAAAAGAACAAATTGAATAATAAAAATAAAGCATTTTTTATATTTTAAAATTGAAAATAAAACAAAAATTAATGCACAAACTTGGTAAAGTAAAGTTGAAGGGTTGATTGTTTTATTTAATTTTTTTTTTTAAATTTGTCCCCTTTTCTACACAGAAAAAAGCCAAATACAACACCTAACCCTAACACTAAACTTTATTTAATTTGTTCTTTTAATTTGTCATTGCTTTACGGTAGTGCATAGTGTTTTTTTGTGTTTTTTTGCACCGAAAGTCTGTGTAAAAGAAGTAAATTGGCCAAAGTATCCCGCAGTAAATTACTAAACAGTACGGCAGTAATGGCAGACGAATGACCAACAAGAAGTCCGGTAAATGTACATGCTGAACTAGAATTAACAATTATGAAGAAACCTACCGTTTTGGAGTTATCGACAAGAAAAAATCGGACTTCTTGTTGGCCATTCGTCCCCCATTACTGCCATAATGTTTACTGATTCACTGCGTAGTACTTCCGCTGGCGGAAACAAAATTTTGGCCTATTTACTTCTTTTACAGACTTTCATTTTTGGATGTTAACGACCAGAAAAAATCGGACTTCTTCTCGGTCTTTCGTCAGCCATTACTGGCTTATTGATAAGTAATTCACTGCGGAAAGATTTTTGGCTGAGTCATAAAATTTGGGCCTATTTACTTCCTTTACAGAAATTCCTTGCAGAAATCACTACGCACTTCCGTAAAGTGATTTTTTTTTTGTACTTAATTTAAGATGAAAGTTAACTTTCAAATATAGGTAAACATCAACAAATAAAAGAATAACAAAGTAATTTTTTTTTTAAGAAGAAAGTTAACTTTCAAATATATGAAAATATCGACAAATAAAAGAATAACAAAGTAATTTTTTTTTAAAGAAGAACGTTCACTTTCAAATGTATGAAAATATCGACAAATAAAAGAATAACAAAGTAAGTAGTTACAGTAAAGCATTTTTTTTAATATATAAAATTGAAAATAAAACAGTAATTAATTCAATTGTAAAAGAGGACGTTAAAAGTTTCATATCTATGGAAAAAATGACATTGACAATTTTAGAAAAATGCTATAAAGGAGATACTTTACTTACAAATGAAAATTATAGATGTCTATAATGAAGTAGTTTTAGGGTCCTGGATACAATCTGCTCGCCTCTCTCAGGAAAACGTGAAGACGCTGACTATGTTTAGGGTTTGTTTTTAAAAACAGAAAACAAGCAATATATTGTTTTAAATAAGCAGTTCTATGTCCCAATCTTTTAACTATAACCTTAGTTGTCCTCCACATTCTTTCAATTGTTTACGTCTGGATATTTTGGTCTGTTGGATCTACAAAATGTTCACTATGATTTATCTGCGTGTGCGTGTATCCGTGTTCCGGTATCCACACATACGCCAACCTGTAACAGAGAGAGGTTGACGCACATGAATGCACACACGCAAATATAATGTTTATTGATTGAAGATGGAAAACACGATCTTCCATGAAAGTTACAAACTGTGTCAGCGCTATTAATAGGAAAGAATCTAGAACAATGATATATGAAACCTGAGACGGCTGATGGATAAGGATTAAATTTCAAATCAGGTTGGCGAGGACTTGTTTATAAACAAATGCAAAAGAGCAGGAGGCAATGTTTAATTTGGGTCATTAAAAAAAAAATAGACAAAAATAATATTTTATAGGTAGGTAAGATCAGTGTATGTTTACCGCTGGCAAAATCTGATCTAAACATAAGTTGTATCTGCTGAATTTAGTCATCGAAAAGACAAGTGAAATGAACATTGAACTAATTAATTTTATCCACTAAGAGATTTGAAATAGATCTGAATTTAAACTTTGCTTATGGCAACACTCATGTTAAGCGTGTGAACAACCTGGCTTATAACCTTCGGTTTGCTATATAAACACAAGTTTTGCTGAGTTGGGGAGACTTGGGTGTTAGACGAGAGTGACGTTGAGAGAGAGAGACTGTCGTTGCAGTGAGTCAGTCCAGTGGTGAGTCAGAGATAAGGACTTCAAGAAATATCATCGTTGTAGCAGTCGCATTGAAAAGTCGCTGAAACTTAACGTTTGTCACTTATGACAACCAACTGAAAAGCTACACTTCCACGTAGGGCTGGAATTATGAGTCACATATCCTCCCAAGTTGATTTGGAATGAGTTAATCACCCACACACCTTTCTCTATTGGTATAATTGGTAGAGGAGTGGTCCTCTGTTCTTATGTTAATTGCTTTTCTATCCTTTTTGTAAACTCTTTCTACTGTTGTTGTTTTCTTCAATATTTTACCCATTGTTGTTCGGCTTCTGCAGATATTATTTCCTTGTTTGCCACATTCTAATTTTCCTGCCGCCCACCCTCACAGCCGTGCCTACATCTCCAATTGACCGTAAACGTATGGACAATACCCCACTTACTGGATCTAAAAACTAACACGTGGGCAGCAGGCGGAACTTGGCCAGTGACCGGTCGAACAATCTATGGGTACTCAGGGATCATGCGGCCAGCTACCCCTGAGTTCGGTTCAGACCGAGTGGGCGCCTCAACCCAAAGAGGAAGACGTCGGAGGTTAAGGGGCTGAAGGGATGAGTGGTAGAGACCAGCAATCACTGTAAATGATTGATCCTGGTGGGATGTATCGCATAATCAAAGGGACAAGTGTATGGGCATTCCTGGATTTGCCTTCTCCGCAATCAGACATAAGTGGTACCAGAAACGTCTTCTTCGAGACTCTTTCAATTCTGCCAAATAGCCAGACCATTTTCAATCAACATCCCCGGTTATATTTTCGTTTTTGAGATAACTGTTTCGTCGATTTCTACCTCGACACCGGATCCACCCAACTTCTGCACATTTTCTAGCCAAAATTGGCCCACCTCAATGCAGAAGGAGCGCCATTTCACTGAAGTGACTTTCGCAATGTCCAAGTTTTCGAACATTATCCTGTGGTACCAAATAAGATCAAGGAAATGTATTACAAAAAGTAGCACTTTCCACGCAGGCAAGCGTGACTTCTCCAAAAGTGTATTTTTCCTATCACCAACACTGAAGCCACAGTCTGTTTTCCAGCTGTTAGGACGATTCGAACTGCTAGGACTGGAGACAGGTTTTCTGCAACGCCATACTTTCAGGATGGCTCGCAATGAGCAAGGTAAATGGCATCAAGGGCATTCCACAGAAAACGGTAATATTCTGTGTAGTCGAAGAAATTCTACTGAAGCCTCTTCATTCATTCGAAAGTGTTGAATTGCTTTGTACATAGTGACTGAAACAATTGTATAAAGAGTCGCAATTTGTGGTCCCCAGTCATGATACAGACATCTGTCAGCAGGGTTGATGCCAGTTTATTTGCTCATCCGAATACTATTCACATCCTCATCTACACTACACGCTACTGCAGAAGTGTCAAATTGCACAAATTGTTCCATCACTATGTACGAAGCAATTCAACGCTTTCGAATGAAGACTATTTTGGTAAAATTTGAAGGGATATTAGCGCTCGGGAAACAAAATGAAAATTTACCCTATATATATATGGAATAATAATAAATGATACATAAATTTTTATTATATATCAAGAACAATTTTTGGGTAAAAAGATGTATTACAACATGGAAAAAGTTTTTGTGTAATGTATTTTTCATCCTTTATCACTTCATTGGACCAAATTTATGAAATTGGCTATAATTCTATAAAAAAAAAAAAAAGAAAAGAAAAATCATCTTTATTTCTCATTCGTGTGTATGTCTAGTTGCATCAAGATAAACATAAACTTAGTCCGATTCAGTCCTAAACGACAAAACGCATCCCACAAAAACTTTTACCATTTTGCCATGATATCCATATGTGTGTGTGTTTATGCAGGTAGCCAAGCAGTTTCAAACTTGTAAATAACAATTAAATCCAATAACTCTGTAAAAAGCCACAGATCATTTTTATACTGTATCAATATTATGAACAGGACCAACCTTCTCTAAATCAATGAAAACTTTTTAATAAAAAAAAGTTTTTAAAATTTGTCAATATATAAGTCAATTTTTTTTTATTCTAACAAATGTTGAATGCTAATAGAACTGTGAAGCAAGTATACATCCCCAAAAGGAGAATACTACCTGTAAAAAATAACAGTTTTATGTTTGCACTTCTGCCTGGGATCAATGTGTAGTATCTGCATGCTCTGTGAATAGTATTATAAAATTTATGGCTATGTTTAACCTTTGTGCCTGTAAAAAATGGTGTGTCAAAAGAATGGTTATTCCTTTGATATCACTATTATTACTGTATACACTTTTAACTGCCTCAGGAATGTTTATTATTTTAAAAAGTGATGATTAAATATTTAATAAAACCCAAACCTATAAAAGTGGATTCATACATTTTATTTATTCTTGAGAATGACAACAAAGATGTCAAACACTATTTATTTATTAGATTACTTATATATATTACTTGTATTTTGTTTGGGCACAGGACTGTTCATTTGTATGTATGCATTTAATTGCCTTTTTTCCTTGATTTATTCATAGCTGAATATATGTTTTTCAATTATGCCCTTTTTAACTTTTTTCTATTAAATCCTCTTTTTATCTATATATCTTTGTCCATGTATGTAAATTTTTGATAGTTGGTTTATATCTGCTTATTGATACTTTTAAATCCTAGTGAGTCTGTTTATTTGTATATGTGTGTGTGATTGTATATGCTTTCAACTATATGTATGTGTCTTATTTTTTTCTTTGGCATGTGTCACTCTTTTTCCTGTGTTGTTCATGTTTTTGTGTGTTTATATATTTAAATATATTTACGTGTTGGTGTATTAGGATATGATTGTGTCTGCCTTGTCATTCATAAGACTTCCTCCCTTTCCTCTGTCATCTGAATTCAAATCCCCTCAATTGTATCTAAGTTGTTAATGATATTTGAACACCTTTATTAGTGTTGATTTTAACTGAAAATTGGGCTTTTTGATGAAAATAAATAAATAAAAAACAAAATATATATATATACTTTCCTCTGTTCCTTCTTTGAATAATTATATATTTTAAACTTAATGTAGGGTAAATTTAAAATTTAAATTTGTAATTTTTATTTTTTTATTGCGAAATTACAAATTAGTTATAATGATTTCTAATTTAGTGTAACATTTACATTAAGGCATTAATTATTTCTAGGATTCATTGTCAAGCTTTTTGAATTATCATATACTTGTATTTTAATTGGTGCTTATGTAACAATTTTTCCCCTATTGAGGAGTTTGGTTGGTTTTGAACTTTTTAAAAAATTCTTTATTCTGCAATCAAAACCATCACTTGACAAGACATCAGAACTGTTGAAACAAGATGGCTATTTTTGTAGTGATGTTATAACATGCTTATGTTATTATTTTTGAATAAATACTATATATATATATATATTATAGATTAAAACAGAAACAGGTTAAAAATCACTACACAATAGCAATCGTGTTTCAACACTACAAATGTATCTCCGCATGCAATGGTAAATTATAGGCGAGTGAACGATTAATTTACTTTCAAAAGCAGAATACTTCCTTCTTTTTTCAAAAAAAAAGAAAACAGAATTAAATTAATTGCCAGTAATTTACCATCACCTCCATGGAGACACATTGGTAGTGTTGAAACACAATTGCCATTGTGTAGCAATTTTTAACATGTTTTGTTTTAATCTGCTATAATAAATAATATTTAGCTCTACTCTATATTGAGCCCTCTTTTAAATTAAATGTTACAGACAGTGGAATTATACTTCATTTGTTCTCATTTTACCTGGATACATATTAGGTTGGTGCATAATTATGTAGCATTTTTTTTTAACCATATTTACTTTGAAAAAGGAAACATAACAATTCAACATTAATATTTTAAAATAATTATTCTGGAGCATATGATTATTGCATGCATTTTTATAACCTGAAAATAATATTTTTATTCAAAAAAGGAAACAAAACAGCAACTTTTATTAACAAATAACTCACCTACAACACATGCATGCAAATCTATAGAAAAATAGGAAAGAACATGTTAGGTAAATAATCTGAAATTCTTATACAATTATATAATTGAAAATGACAGACAAGGAAAATTGAATTTATTCTATTTATTTCTTCCAGCATTCTTACATTTTTCCGCTCGGTGGTTGTAAGGGACTGCATGGACAAATGTAAGAATGCTGGAAAAAATAAGTAAAAATTAATTAAACTTTCCTTGTCTTTCATTTTCAATGAAACGTTTAAAAGGTTGCTGCCCAAATATATATATATATATATATATATATATATATATAAAGACAAAAGGAAAACTTTTCTTTACAAATATGTAAATATTTTGAGAAATTTTACCCCAAATATGACCTTAAAACATATATATATATATATACAGTGTTTCAAAAGTCTGCATCACATTATAACACTGTATATCTTAATAATTATATATATATATATATATATATATATATATATATATATTAATATAATTGTTCTAGTGAAATATATATATATATATATATATATATATATATTAATATAATTATTCTAGTGAAATTTCTTCTATGGTACCTCAATTTCACAAATTTTACAGGCAGTACTAGTTTGGCAGCTAGGTCTTATCATTTTACTGCTGAAACTGCTAGTTGTCACTGTAAGTTCTATGTTAATAGCCTTTTCTTTTTTGTTTCTCATTTATGGAATTCCCTTCTGTATTCTTGCTTACCTCTCAAATATAATCTTCAAAAATTTAAATGCAACATCAGTCGTTGTCTTCTGTCTTTTTGAATCCTGTTCTTTTTATTGTCCTTTCTCTTCAGTAATGCTTTCTCAGTTTCCTTCACTCACAGTAACCTCTTACATCTTAGTGGCTTTATCACTTTGCTTGGGGTGAAATGATTAAAAAAATCATTAAATTGTTTGGAAAATAATGTCCAATTTTAGAATAAACCTTTTAATTATGTTCTATTATATTATTATTATAATAGTTGCACAAAAATATATTACCCATTCCTAATGATTAAATTGTTTTCTTTGTTAATTTTATATTAATCACTTTCAGAATTTAACTTAAGACATTATATACCCTTAACCTTGAACATGAAAACCGAAGAAAGGTGTTTACTTTTTTTGCATGAGTTCAAGCCTGGTTATAATGCATTTGAAACTGCTGCCAACATTAACAGAGCATAGGGTGAAGGATCCACTTTTGATCAGACAGTATGGAGCTGATTTCTGAAGCTCCACAGTGGGAATACAAGTCTTGAAGGCCAAGGTGGTAGAAGATGTCCATCTGAAATTGACACCCTAAATGTGAAAACACTTAGTTAAACAAAACCTACATCAAAGTGTCAGAGAAATGTATCAGACAATGGGGGTGTCAGCATTTCAAAAATATTAAACAATCTCAAAAGAATTGGCAAAGTGAAGAAACTTGATAAATGGGTTCCACATGAACTTAGTGAATGTCAAAGAGTTTATCATTTTGAAGTGTGTTTTTGCACCTACAAAATTTGAATGTTCCATTTCTTGATCAAATAGTGCTTGGTGATGAGAAATGAATCTTTTATGTCAATCATAAATGATCAACTCAATGGCTTGATCATAATGAAGGACTCAAACACTTTCCAAAACCAAAATTGTGTCAAGAGAATATAATGATGACTGGTGGTTTGTCATTGGCGTTATCCATTAGAGCTTTTTGGAATCTTACCAGAGTATCACTGCCAAAGTTTATTGCCAGCAATTGGATGAAATGCACATTCAGTTAAGCAAAATGCAATCAGCACTAATTAATTGATGAGATTCAGTTCTACTTCAAGACAATACTTGGCTTCATATTCTCCTCTTAATCTCAACTACCTTTCATTCTAAGAACCATTAGTAAACAATTAGCAATATTATCTTGAATTTTTATTACTATATTTTGCTGCTTATAAGATGCATAAATCAAATGTCAGTGACAGGAGGTAACTTCTCTTCTAATTATTACATTCTAAATAGTTACTGTAAATTTGGTACTTCTTCTTGGTCTGTGATGAATTTATCATGATTAATCAGGTATTCATGCTGAAATAGACTATTCAGTGGATAAAATTAGGGATATTGGGGAGAGCTATGAAGTACAAGGAAAAAACTTTTTTTCCGATTTCTTCCTTCAAAATTTGGAGCAGCATCTAATGCATCAGAGTTTCTTATAAATCAGTGAAATATGGGAAATGAAGCATTGTCAACCATTATCAATTTATGATTTGTCTTCTTTCCTCATAATCACAGTTGTCCCTCATTGCAGATCAACAGAATATTTAATAACAAAAATGATAAAAACATAAACAAAAAGAAAAAAAGAGACTAAATGAAATCAGCTTGTTTATTTGTCCAAAATACATATTTAAAAAAAAAAAAAGATTTAAATATTTAAATTTAAAATTTCAGCATCCCCTCTCCTTCATACATATATGTAATCACATCAATGTAAACATTACTTTAATCCAATGATGTCTTAAGGGATGAAATGCATTAAACAAAAAATTTTCACTTTATTTTTGATTTTCCTAAAATTGTTCTTGATATGTAAAAAAATGTTCCCATATTTATGTATAAACTCTGACACCTCATATATTTTAAAGACAGACATAGTCATCAGCCTAATGTTTTAAAAAGTATTTATTTTACATAACAAATTTTCAACAGAATCTCCTTCCTTGTCCATGCATTTAATTCAGTAATGGATATTATTTACATAGACCTAACATTATATAGCAAATACATGTCAAGCAATGGACTTAATGCACTGTAGGTTCAAACAATATAAAATTTAAAGTTTTATATTTTTTGAAAAATTAACATGAAAGATTTCATATCCAGTAAAATACATGTGTTATTTTTGGAAAAGAAATCAGTAATTTTGAATTGTTTAGTAATTTATAAAAGTTCCAATTAAAAATTAATGCAATATTATTATTATTAATGCAATATTATTGAATATATATTACTTATAAATCATTACCATTTAGTATTTCAGATTTTAAAAAAATAAATTGTTACTTTTTTCAGGGCCTGTTGAATTGAGCTTGTCGAATGATATGAACAGTGATGACTATAGTATAATTTTTTTTAGATTTTCACAAGGAGAAAACTGAAAAAGTAGAATAACGAGTTTATTACAATATGCAACTTAATACACACTAAAGAAAACATTTATTGCTCTATAAAACCATTTTTCTAGCCTTTAGATCAGCAAATCTTTTCATGGTACTTTCTAAATCTATTTCCTTTATGAGATCATTTTCTATTGACAAAATAGCCAAAGAATTTAGTCTTTTTTCAGTCGTGGACGACTGCAAGTATGTTTTTTTAGAAGTTTTAGTTTTGGAAGATCCCAAAGACATGACATTACATCATGATAGTTCCGTTAGCCATGATGGCACCCTGGGTGACTCTCTGGCCCTGGTTATGAATATTATGTATGTCAACAAAATAACCAGTTAGATTAGCAGTCATTATGTAGAGATTAATTACCTCGGATGGGGGGAAAATCAAAATTTTGGGCACTGTTAAATGGATAACCGTATTTCAGGTAAAATTAGACTCTCTAAAAAATGTGAGACTGCCATGCAGCCAATAAAAACTTAGTTTTTGTTATTTTTTTTAATTTTTAAGAGGCAAAAGAAGCATAAGCAGTTCAGATCAAGATTTTTTTTTCATTTTTCAGTTTATCTTTTTATAGCTGCCATTTTGTGCAACTTGTTTGTCTTACTATCCCATGGAAAATAGTGTGCTTCTCTAGAAAATTTTAAAAATACAATTCAGAGCTGTAAGGTTTTTATTACTACTTTCAAAGCTTATGAAGCTATATTTCAAGTACCCAACAGGATGGATAATTTTCAGTTCCATGATTAAAGAAATCTGGGGTCCTCCTCACAAAAAAAAAGAAAGTTTTCAACTTTGTTTCTGAATTTTCTACCTCAAATGTTCTCATGATCAAAACAAGAGAAAATCTGAAGGTGCTAATTCTGGTATTGAAGATGTGGAAAAACCTCTGAATCCAGTTAAAAAAAAGGAACAGAAAAAAGTTACAGGAAAAAAGTCACATGAAAAAAAAGAAACAGGACAAGGTTAGCACCTAGCGGACAAAATCCCAGCCTCTTATCCCAAAAGTGGACAAAATCCCAGTCTCATAAAAAACAAATTCAAAGAACTTTTCATTCAAATTTGAATGTCAAATTGAGACTTTCTTCACATAAAGTCAGGTCTTATAGGATACTAGGACTCCCTAACTATGAAATATATCCAATATGTGATTGTAGCATTATAAGAAAAACTTTTTTTAGAGGTTAGATTGCTTTGTTTATAACAAAAATTCATAGTAAATCAGACACATAAACTCACAAAGTAACTGACAAAAATAGATGACTTTATGGCTACCACAAAATAATACATTTTTTTCCAGCAAATTTTTTTCTGACTTATCCAACAGAAATATATGACTTTATTACTGGCCACCATAAATTGCGACTTTTTCCTGTTAATAATTTATTACCGGCTACTTGTGAATTTATTACCGGTTCCCTCCCACCCTAAAGATCTTAATTTTTTCTTGGGTTTGTTTTGCAAAGTGTGCCCTTGTAATAATGTTATGTTAGAGAATAACACTTTTTCCATTTAACTTTACTTTAGCAAAGCAGGACACTTTGACATAATGCTTTGTTTAGTCAATCAAATTGTGCTTCGTAATCAAATAGAGTTAAAAAAATGTTTATACTATTTCCTTATGCTATCTTTTCAATTTCATTATTTCTTTTTTTGTATGATTTGCTTGTTTTACTAAACTTCTCATGAAGAGTGTTTCTTCTGTAGATTACCGTCATAATCTGAGTTTGATTCTATTTCAGGTAATGTGTTATATAACTATAACATCTGCAAAGTTTTGGTTGGAGTAACAGCATCCCTGGTAATAGTTGTGATGGAGCAAAACTAAAAGCAAAAATATTTGTGCAGCTATGGGGTCAAAAGCAGAAAAAGAAAAAAAAATTATGGGACCGCTAGGGTTAATCAATCAAATCTGATATGACAGTAACACTGAGCAATTTCATCAAAATTTAAAAAAAAAAAAAAAAAAGGACACAAGATAACCTAGATATGGTTTTATTGAAATGTTTAAATTCTTTGTGTTACCTTTTAGTTGCTGACTTGTGGGATTTATCATTTATTTCTATTGCTAACTTATCCGGTGCCTGCAAAATTCAGTCATGGAAAATTTTGTAATTTTAACAAGGTAGGAAGATTCAGTAACTATTGAAAATTGATTTTAGGGCTGTACTGGAGTGGGGATTTGGGGGCTAAGATCCCTCCTCTACATTCCTGAAACAGAAATGAGGATATATAATTTTTGCTTCTTTAAAAAGAAATAACTATCTAAAACAATTTATTTACTACTTTTTTATCAAAATAATTATTTGAAAAGAATAAATCGATTTTATTTGCTTGAAAACAATAGAGTATAGTAATTAAATACTTATTTAAAAATAGGAGGTAGACTCTTAAACCTTCCCATCCAGAAAGTACAGCCATGGTATTGTTGCAATGGGATTTTATCTGGACTGGAACCCATGATTATTTTTAGTTAATTACTTATTTAAACATATGGTGTGGTGGTGGTGGTGATGGTGGTGGTGGTGGTGGGGTTGGCTGGTATTGTTGTAGTGGGGGTTTTATCTAGACCCACATAGTTAATAATACTTTTTAAAAATTATTGGGGAAGGATGCTTAGCCTCCCTTCTGCAAGTACAACCCTGGTATTGTTGTAGTGGGGTTTTATCTGGACCCCACGATTTCCAGTTATTTAATATATGGGAGGGGAGTTATCCCCCTGTAGAAGCCGGTTAGCTGGTGTGACCTCTCGAATTTATATTTAACGCAAAATACCACAAAATATGAAATAAGAAGGAACACAAAATGGTTTTATAAACAATATTTATACTTATATAATGATGTACAAGTATAGGGATTACTCCCCTTGGACTGTAATTAAAGTCTATACTAATGGAATTCATTTTTTATCTGAGCTCATAAAATGAATGAACTTGCCACTCAAAAATTCTGTAATATGAGTATTGTGAGAATGTGTTTGGTAAAAAAGGAACTTATATTATTACTTAATATTTCAAAAAATTTCTATTTGGTACTAAATGAAATTTAGTTTTTGTACTTCTGAAAATAATTACAATAAATCTTGTTGCTAAAAGAAAATGTTCACCAAAGAGCAAATTCCGTTGAATAAAACCAAGTGAGAAAGTTTCTTGAATTGTGTTCTCAAAAAGCTGAAAATATGGTTGATAAACTTGTAGCTTCAGATGACCATTTTTTAAGTAATTTCTTGCCGGTGAAGAATTGGAAAAAACTGTAATCTCCAAGTTAAATTTCTTTTGCATGGCAGCGATGTTTCTGGTTGACTTTTTTTTGTCTCACTGTGAAAGAGTGTGTTTGTTTGTATATGTTGATTTACTTTTTGCTTCAGAAGAGTTGAAGGAGTGAATGTTCCGTAATGTTTTTAATTAACTTTTGTGTGTACGTATATGTGTGCGTGTGTAAATATGTTTTCATAGCGTCCACCCACAAGGGGTCAAAACGCAATTTCTTTAACAGCTACATTTTCGGAAGCAAGAGAAATCAAAAGAGAGAAAAAACAAACTTGTGTCTGGTATTTATAATCAATGTAATCACATGATAGGCTCCAAAAGGCATTGACAGATTTTGGGTGGAATTATTTTTTCATCAGGTCAGGAACTGGTCGATGCTATTCGGACGTAGTTAAGAAAATGATTTTAATATTAACTGACCAATGAGAAGTTATAAAAATATCAAGGCTCTGTGATCCACTTTTTGCACAGATTTGCACAATAATTGACATTGATAAAAAAAAAGTGGTAGCAGGATGCTAAACCCCAAATCCCTGCTCCAGAACGGCCCAAAAATCAATTTTCAATTGGCTTTTATTTCATAGTTACCGAATTTTCCTACTTTGTCAATATACCAAATCTTCCGTTACCGAATTTTCCTGTTCTATGTTTGTGTGCTTCTGAAGAAACTGTCATAATACAATGCAGATAAAATTCTGTTTCCTATCTTAAAAGCTATATAAATGACATTCTATTTCAGGTAATGTTAACTTATAATTATATGAGTGTTTGTAAAGTTTGGGCATCATCCCTGCAAATAGTCATGAGGGGTTAGGAGGTAAATAACAAAAAACATATTTGCTGACTGCTTGGTTACAAGAAGGCTTGCAATTGAGACTTTATGATGTCTTCTTCATGATTAGATATACTTCATGGCTTCAGTCAAATTTTCAGCTTTTATGGCTCCATTATTTGTACAATATGTTATCAGTCTGAAATGAAAAGAACAAAACAAAATTATATTTTTATATATGGTTGGTAACTGTTTTTTGGTTTTTAACTTGTGACTGACAAACAAAATTAAGAATTATCTCCCCATTATCATCTCCGCCACCATGAATTTTGGTTTTTTCTTTCTTTTACACAGCACACTTTATTCTTACGTTCGCTAACAAACTAATTTAAAGAAACATATACCATGATTGATAGTATATAAATGTCTATTGCGTCTTATGAAAAGTTAAATTACACAATTTTTTTTTATTTAAGAAAATTAGAATTCTAAATATTTTTTTTAAACCAATAGACAACTCAAGTTGCTTAATTTTTATGCAAAAATTAGTATTTAATTGCTTGAGTCTAATGAAAATAGAAAAGAAAATAACAAATAAATTAGTAAAAATCTTGAAGACTGTATAGAACAACTAACAGATCATGACAGCTATTAGGGAGATGTGATTAAATATACTTTAATGTTTAAAAAAAAATTTATTCACATATTGTTTATTGTTTCACTTATTACCTAAACATTATTGTTTAGGTAATAAGCATTAACATAACACAAATTAGCTATATTGTGGAAAAAGGAATTTTTGATAATATACGCATTTTTTACGTATTTATGGTTATTTTTTTAATTTTTATCAAAAACGACATTCTTGTATACGTAGTTATGGATAATATGCATTAATTACTAATTTTTTTAATTAACAACAATTTGTGCTCAGTTGTTGATATTAATAGCTATTTGCTGATGTGTTAAAATTTTGGAATAATGCAATAATAAAAATTTAAATTTCATCTCTGATAGATGTCGCAATCTGTAAGTACAAGTCACTCATTTGTAAGTATTTTTGCTTAATTTTTTCAGCTTTAAATAATCCACAAAGTGTTGATAAGACATAAAAAACAAATCTCTCAATTGATGCTTCTTCTAGCCAAATCTAGCAACACTCCCTCACACCTAATCTTATAATATTAAATGTAAATCGAGGCGGATTTTATTTTTATTTGTCATCAAATGCACTAAGTTTCAATACCTAAATTTAAAAATTAATTTTTATAAATGAAAGAAAAAGCTTTCTTGAGCTTTCATTTTAGCTTTAATTGAAAGCTAAAAGATTAATTTATCATTCCCAATAAGAAAAATACTCTGGTGTATTTCAAACAGAAATTATATTTTTTTATAAATTAGTGCACTTTTTTAGTCGTCTTTCATCCCAATATAATTCTCTGTATTAAAAAATCCTCCAAAAATAAAATATGCTTTTCTGAAACTGTGAGGAATGAGGATTATTTTTTCAAATCAGATTAATTTATACTTTAAAGTACAATTAATCTGATTTGAAAAAAATATTATTTACTTTAAGTTTAAAATAACACAGAAATGGATTTTTAAAACAAACAATAATGTTTATTTTTAACTGACAGCAACCATTCTTACATAACTGATGAGTGATGATAAATTATTGTTGTTCTATGGAGACTTTAGCTGTTAAAACATAATTTAAGAAAAGGACAGGTGAGTGCTTTTTTTTATATAATTCTTAATAATCAGTAATCTTAAAATTGTTGGAAAATATTCTTCGTAATCTGATTTTAGTAATGTTGATTTTAAACTTACTATAGTCATCACTCTTATTTCCTGATAATGTCACGTATGGTCAACCATACTTTCAAAAATGAGTACGTTACTTAATATCTTAAAATAAATTTAAAATTATTTTAAAAATCTTGATGCAAAATGATTTGTATTAAGCTTTTCAATTTTTGATTAGTAAATGTAGTTTTCACTTAATAACAATATCACCTAACGAGATGAAATTAATGTAGAATTTTAAGATTTTTTAAAAATTATTATAATTAAAATTTTTTAAAAAATCAAAACAATTCTTGTAAAAATTGTTTATTGAAAATTTAATGTCCTTAATAAATCTTATAAAAGAAATTAAAAGATTTTTACACAATGTGAATGCCTAATCTTGGACAGAATTGTCTGCTAATTCCAAGAAACAAAACGTTTTTGAATCTCCCAATACAAATACTGTATTTAATATAGGTACCTCCACTTTTTCACTGAAAAAACAGCATAGCATGATGCAAAATGGCCACAAACTAATAAAAACAATGTTTTATCATCAAAATTTTTATGTTACTATTAAGAGGAAAGACAAAAGTATTTTTTATTAATTTTTTTTAATACCGTCTAGCAGTTTGAAATTTTGATCAAAAATCTTGGTGCTAAAACACTAATCATAAATATTATGTCGACCGCTAATGCAAAAAAATTCAAACTGCTAAAAAGGATTTAAAAAAATTAATAAAAAAATACTAATAATACTAGTCTTTCCTCTTAATAATAACAAACATTTTCATGATAAAACATTGTTTTTATTAGGTTTGTGACCTTTTTTCATAATGCTATGCTGTATTTTTCAGGTGTAAAACACATTGAATTGGAAATTCTTGCAAAATCAAATAATTCAGGACTTATTCACAAAGGAATTAAATTATTTTTGAAAGTTTTTGTTTTAGAAAATCTTGGTAAAAAAATATTTCTTTTTTACATATGTTACCCACCACTTAATTTCATGAAATTTCGAGAAATTTAATTATTCATCCTGATTTTTCTTTTTTACTTAGAAGCAGGACTCCTTGGAGAATGTAAATCATAATTTTTTTTTCCAAACTACTCATTTCTCGAAAATCTGCTCCAAATTGTTAAATAAAAAAATGCAATCTAAGTGTCATCTGATGTCACTTAATTTTATATGGAATATGCAAATCATTCTTTTCTTCAATGAAGTATAAGAATCTTGTTGTTGATGCATCTAGTAACAAGGATATAAATATAATAATTTTATGAAGATATAAAAAAGTTGATTTTATTTTTATTTTTGTAAGTGGGGGAATATCTTTTTTTTAATTCATAAGCACAAAGTTATGAATATTACAAACTCGAGAGTAAAGGGATATAACTTTAAAAATAAGTAAGTTTTAGAGTAATCTCCCTTGAAACGAAAAACAGATGAAAACTATATGTTACACGCAGATTACACTGATCAAAAAATAAATTTTTGAAATGGTCTCGAGACACAAAACATCTTTTTTTTAGCTAATTTGTGGACACTGAATCTGAAAATGACCTTACTTTTTCTTGGTTAGCTACCGTTTTTGCTGTACAGAAGTGCCTTACTTTTTCATTTTTCTGTACATTGACCGTGGCAATATTTCACAAAATAAAATCGTAGAAACCTCTCAATTCGTATTTAAAACAAGAAATATTGGTCTGCTTATTGAGAAATACTATTTTAGCCATAACAATAACAATCAGACTCTAAGTCTTTAAAAATAACACGTTTTAATATAACAAGACCAACAAGTATTTTCATCAAATCATTTAACAGCAGAAAATTAAACTTCTTGAACATAAGAACTATGGTAAATATTTTCTCTTTGTTGATTGTCATGTTCAATGATATTTAAGTCCCTTTTGATACTCCAGCAGTATCGTATGGAATAGGTGCATTCAATTGGGATTGTCTTTAGTTGGAGTTTCTTTCCAACTGTGAAAACAAAATGCTCTCAATGTGCTTATTTTGATGTCACTGTAATGAAAACAGGAAAAGAGATTCTGTCTAGTAATCTTTTATTCAATTAAAAATCTTACTACTCGTCTACTTGACAAGCGAAAATGTTTATAGCTTTTATAGCTTGGATTATCAAAGAGGAGATAATCCATATTCACAACATTCTCCCCCACCAAATAAAATACCTTGCTCCGAAATGTTTCCTTCTCAGAGGAGCAGGCCGTTCCACATCAGAGTCAGTCTCTGGATGAACACGTTTTGTCGGTGCTAGTCCTTCATCTGTCAGGGATTCAGGTGTTGGCCCATCCGAAGTGTCTGACGGGGCCTCAACGTAGACAGTGTCATTAGACGACATGTCAGGAGCAATTTCAGTGCCATGATCTTCCGGTGGGGCTTCAGTGTCAGGGGTAGTTGGTCTATCCTCAGGGGCTATCCACTGTCCGGGTACGTTTCCGGCCGGTGCTAGGTCCCTGAAAGACACATTAGACTCTCTACCATCTGCATGTCGTACTAGAGCGTACTGGGGGTTCGCCTCTATAAGCTCTACCTTGTCCACCAAGGGATCGTTCTTGGTGTAATGAATGTGCATGTCATCTCAGAAACACAGTACCGGGTCGAGAGAGCCAAGATGGAAGCGAAGCTCCCGCCGAACTCCGTCGCTAAAAAGATAGAAACCTTTCGTGTGGGGTGGCATTCGTGGCGGTACACAATAGGGATTGAATGGCGTATAATGCGACAGGAAGGAGATCTTCCCAATTATCAATCGAACATCCGTTATTTGAGGCAACCAATTGAACGGTCTTCCAAATAATGCCATTATATCTTTCGCATTGGCCGTTACCCTTAGGGTTGTAGGGAGTTGTCCGGCTTATAGCTAGTCTTCGTTCCTGTAAAAATTGTCGAAGCTGCTCTGACATGAAAGAAGCCCCTCAGTCCGAATCTATATAGGCAGGGGCTCCAAAGATGGTGAATAGTGAGCAGAGGCATTGTATAATTGCAGCAGCCGATATGTCTGAGCAAGGGAAGGCAAAAGGAAACTGTGAATATTCGTCGACAACCGTTAATATATATCGGTTCCTTATTTTGCTTGGTAGTAGTCCTTTAAAATCAAGATTGAGTCTTTCAAACAGTTGTGTTGCTTTTATTAAAACGCCAGTTTTGGGTTTATAAAACCGAGGCTTTATTTCAGCACACGTTCGACAGGAATTTGTAATTCTTTTTACCTCCTCCACTGAGAAAGGCAAGTTTCTACACCTCACAGCATGAACCATTCAAGTAATGCCCGGGTGACAGAGATTCTCATGTAGCGTTCAGAGTTCGTCCCCGCTTGATGCCGTACAGCATACTCTTGACAGTGTATCAGCTGTTAAGTTCTCCTTGCCAGGTCGGTAGCTGACGTCAAAGGAGAAACAAGATAGTTCAATTCTCCCCCTCGCTATTTTTTCATTCTTTATTTTACTTGTAGTCTTAGAATTGAACATAAAAGCAACTGATTTCTGGTCAGTAATAAGTTTAAAGTGGCGTCCGATCAGGTAGTGTCGCCATTTTCTTAATGCCTTGACTATGGCGTAGGCTTCCTTTTCAATTGTGGGGTGTCGTCATTCAGCCTGTGAGAGGGTCCTTGAAAAAAAGGCTACAGGACGATCAGCTTGTCTCAAAGAAGCAGCAATAGCATCCGTTTCAACAACCAGAGGAATATTTTGGTCTATTGTTGTATTTGCAGATTTTGCAATATCCTTTTTCAGTCCCTCGAATGCCTCAACGGCTTGACGGGACAGTGGAAATGTCTCTACTTGTGTTAATGGATGTATCTTTTCTGAGAACGAAGCAATCCATTGGGAGTAGTGAGCAAACATGCCCATAGCACGTCGAAGGGAAGGCTGGTTGTGAGGGACAGGCATCTGGAGTAAAGGTTTCAATCGATCTGCGTCCGGTGCCATAAAACCTTTGCTTATGGTATACCCAAGTAGGTTTATTTTGTCCAGTCCAAACGAGCATTTGTCGTCATTTAGGGTAAGGTTGTATTTGTCAACGGTGGACATGAACCGTCTGAGATTTTCGTCGTGTTCCTTTCTATTATGGCCACATACTGTGACGTTATCAATGTACGCAAATGTGCCTTCCAGTTTTTCATCCGTTATGATTTGGTCAACTATCTTTTGGAAGCTGGCTACCCCATTCGTAACGCCAAAAGGAATCTTGCGAAATTGATATAATCGACCGTTTGCCTTGAAAGCAGTATATAGCTTGTCTCTAGTTCTAATGGCGATCTGATGGTACGCGCTTTTCAAGTCCAGAGTGCTAAACATATGATATTTGGCTATTTCGCCTATCATTTCATCCATCCTGGGTAGTGGGAAGGCGTCCAAAAGAGTAAATCTATTTATGGTTTGGGAGTAATCTATAACCATTCTCTTTTTATGGTTTTTAGAAGTGGTCATAACTACCTGAGCCCTCCAGGGTGATTTGCTAGGCTCAATTATACCCTCCTCGAGTAGTCTTTTTATCTCAGAGTCGATGAATTTTTATCATTATAAGAAAAACGTCTGCTTCTCACTGCTATGGATTTGCAGTTTTCAGTTAGGTTTTCGAAAAGTGATGGGTACTGGATTTTTGCTGTTGCCAATCCACAAATTTTCAATGCGGGCATTGAACTGCCAAACGGAATTTCAATCTGTGAGTGTTGCTGCAAAAAATCGTGTCCCAGTATTATTTCGCAACAAAGGTTTTTCATTACGGATAATTTAGTGGTTTTATAGGAGATGTCATTAAATAGTAAGTCCACCAAACAATAACCACTTACTTGCGCAGACAATGACGCGTTTGCCAATGACTCTGCTGGGGGAGGGGACAAAATACAATTTGTTGGTTTTTACCAAGCTTTCTTTGATAAAATTTCTGAGTTCTCGATATCAAGCAGATCATTTGTAGACCTCTCGTTAATTTTCACTTTTACAATAGTTTTTGAAAGGCAGTAGGAGGAGGCGGCTAAAGTTGCAGATGTATTTTGACGAGTGGCTTTGTATAGAGTTTTAGAAGACTTGCATACCTTTGAAAAATGACCAAGTTTTCCACATTTATGACAACGAGTATCTCTGGCAGGGCATGAAACTTGTAGGTGTTTAGATAAGTCGCAAAAATAGCAGGTTTCCCTTTTTAAAGCGGCAGTGACCAATTGTTCTTGAGGGGGGTAGTAGGAACAGGTGAGTTTAATGCGGCACCCACGGTGTCTGGCTGTAAATAAGAACTAGACTGCTGTATAGCACTTTTGAAGATATAGGCTTGCTCGTAAGCTGTTCTAAGTGTAAGGGTCTTATTCTCAAGAAGACATTGTCTTATCTGAGTATTACGTAAGCCGTTAATGAAGGCGTCCAAAATGTGTTGCTCTTGAGCCTCTAATGCCGTCATTGGGCAGAAGTTGCAATCTTTGCTCAGTGTCCGAAGGCTCTTAAGGAAATGGTCCAATGTTTCGCCTGATTCTTGTTGGCGAGTCGAAAGTAGGTGTCTAGAAAATATCTCATTTTTGGGCTTTATGTATGTAGCATTCAGTACATCGATTGATTCTTCGTAGGTAACGCAATCCGAGATAATTTCGTTGACTGTGTGAGACAGGTAGTTGGTTAGGAGCACGCTTATTGATGGGACGTCCCGGTCTTTCTGAATGTAGAACCTCGATGAAATTTGTAAATGTCTCCCGCCAATGTTTCCAGCACTTGTTGGCTGAATCACTTTCTGGATCTGTGGTAAATCACTCCGGTCGCATAAATTGTTCCATTCTTAATTGAATAAATTGTAATGAAAACAGGACAAGAGATTCTGTCTAGTAATCTTTTATTCAATTAAGAATCTTACTACTCGTCTACTTGACAAGCAGAAATGTACAGCTTTTATAGCTTGGATTATCGAAGAGGAGATAATCCATATTCACAATAGTCACCTTAATTATCAATTAAAAAGTGTATTACTGATAAAGTTTATCAGTTATTTTGAATTTTGTCGATAAATTGGAAAAAATTGGTACTTCTATTTTAAATTTTTTTCAATCAGAAACACTTTTTTTCTTATAAAAATTGTTTATTTTAGGTGTCTGACATAAATTGTATGGCCTACCTGAAAATTAATGGGTTTCTACAACCTTTATTAACTAAATTTTGTGATCAGCCAAGATTGTAAATTGATCTTTTTTCCAAAAAATGAACATTTTCAGTACAGCAAAAATGGTAGCTAACCATAAAAAACTAAAGGTCATTTTTGGAATCAGCACCATCAAATTAGCTAAAAAACGTGTTTTGTTTCTTGGCACAAATACAACATAATTCTCTTCATTAAAATTTTTTTCAAAAATAAAGTATATTTTTCTGAGAGTGTTGTATAGAGCCAAGATTTTAGATAATTCTGAATGAGTTTGTCACCATGCATAACATCCATATGAAAGTCTTGACTGATGAGGTGATTTAAAAACATGACTAAAGATTTTAGTTTAAATGTTTTGGTTTTGCAGCAGCTTGTGCTGTTAAGCGAGACTACACCTAGCACAACTTGTTCTTGGAGCAATGCATACATTCACCTGTTTTGGGACACATGTGGATCATTGTAACTTTCTTGTTTAATTGTGTACAGGTATTTATCTCGTCTTTCATTTCTATTTATTCAGTGTTAGTGTATCTATTGATACTAATGCTAATATTAGTATCTGGTGAGTGAGAAATGACTAAATATCTTGCCTAACACCAGATTGCCAGTAAATTATGACTGGCAAATAAAAATGATACTAATATTATATTCAGTTTACTTATCTCCTATACTAAATTTGTTATAACTGATCCATACACCAAGGTACTTGAAGTGTTTAGTATTTACTAATTCCATATCCTGAATTTTTTTATGATGGATTCAGCATAGGTGCCATCACTGCTTTCATTCCAATTCCACATTGTGGATTCTGGTTTGAAAAGGTTTGAGTCCTACATTTTAGAATACTTGGTAAAGAATGTTGATTTTTTTGTTCCATCTATGAATACCTATGTCATCAGCATATCTCCCCTCAATAACTTCAGTAGGGGAAGCAGGAGTGCTTAGTAGTATTAGTAGTTTAATTTGGGATATAGTATGGGATGCTTAAATGATCTGTGCCCATCTCTTACCATTTTTACTTGTATATGTACAGTGCATAATCTAGGAAGAGATTGAATAGATTGGGGCTCTCATTTCTTCTTGATTTGTCTGTTTAATGGCATATCAACTCTTTATGAGTCATTTAATGCCAAAATTTAATTTTCTTGGAAGCTTGGAAGTAATAAAAAGGTTATTCTGCTTTCACAACTGAATACATGGTAGATGATACTCAGCTTTTGTGCATATAAATGTTTGTGTGGTCATGATTACTAGAGGCAGTTATGTGTTGTAGTTTTGTTGAAGTTATATTTTGGAATACATTTTGATTTAAGAAATTCTCGGATATCATTGGCTTAATGTCATGAAAATTCTTTAATGTTGGTGTTTGGTAGTATTTTAAATGGATTTGGTTGAAGTCACTATAATTTGTTAGTCTGTGCATATAGTCGGTAATTTTACTATAAATGTATTGTTGGTAATTTTTTATATAAAAATGTATTGCTGATACTTTTACTATAAAAATGTATTTTTATACTTTCATAGTGTTTTGTTTGGGGGTTCACTATTTACCCATACCTGGGACCCTAACAGGTGTTACCACACCAAATCAGAGTGGATATGGGAACAACAAAAATTAACAATTGGTTCCATGTTCCTCAAAACCTCCTATCTCCCAATCACAGACCTTGCTGCCTGATGTAATTTATTGTCAAACCCAGGACCCCTAGTCATACTCATGATGAGGTTTGGAATGTTTCCATATTGGGGTCTGATAAAACAGATATTAATGGAAAACTCACCTGTCCCAAAGTGCATCAGTACGAAGGCAATGTATATTTCCAATGATGATGAGAAGAGCCTTAGGACGACTGATGGCCACATTCAAACGCTACAAAAGAAAAATGTCATATAAACTGGCGGTCAGAGAATATTTGATGATTAATAAAAGTTGCAAGAAAAAAATTAGACTGAATATATACAAATTATTGCATTGAAAAAATTTTTCCTGTAAATAATAACAATCTGGTAACAGAGATTTCAAACTCATCCTAAGATCCAAATTTTTTAACTATACATTTTGTTCATAAG
Organism: Acanthosepion pharaonis; assembly: GCA_903632075.3. Lineage (NCBI taxonomy): Eukaryota > Metazoa > Mollusca > Cephalopoda > Sepiida > Sepiidae > Acanthosepion > Acanthosepion pharaonis. The sequence continues at coordinate 1,786,898 of CAHIKZ030004221.1, forward strand.
AAAAAACACTTAGGAACACTTAGGTACATTAATGTTTGTATTGAATCATTTGCTCGGTCTGCTGCTAGGAAAGTTGGTTTTCTGTGTTGTGTGACACAATTTTTCTCAACCAAATTTATCTTACATATTAATAAATCTACCATTCATCATTTCTTAGAATATAGTTGCCACATATAGTCTGGTGCTCCCGCTATATATTTAGAGATCCTTGATAATATCCACCTTTTATTTTTTTAATTTTTGTTTATATATTTTATTTTCATATTTTTTTTTATCGAGATTCCTTACAGTAACTTTGCTGCACAGTTCTCTCTACATATCCTGGTCAAAAGCTGGACAGGTATTCATTCATGTGTAGCATATCTTGGGCAAGTAGACCTGGCAGAGCCCCACCTCTCCAGGTCAAACCACAGTTGATGGCCTTCAACTTGAAGGCTTCCCTTAGTCATGGGACATATGGACATTGATTTCAATCTAGGAAACCTTCAACCCAGCAATGTCATGTTATTACTGCACTGGTTGCATTCATAGTTACAGGGCCCTCAGTCTACTCCATTGTGCTAGATGGCCATTGACCCTACAAGAAGGTTCATCTGCCCTTTGACAGATCTTATTACTTCTGCTAGCCACCCATCTCAACAAAAAGCATGGTGGGGAAACTGGTTTAGTCACTGATAACCTAACCAAGCTGTATTGAGTTACAAGGTACCAGTGGCACTTAGAGTAATCAGACATAAATTTTGTCTATAAAACAAAAGAAACGGGGAGAAAGGGGAAGAGGTTATCATCAGTAACTATCCTGCTCCTAGCTAGTTTGATTCATGACCCATCCATTCTAACACTTGATGCAATGCAAGCATCATAAATACTCATTTTTCACTATTTGGTTCAAACATGCACCAAAATAATTCGTTTTCACAGGGAACCCATGATATATATACAATTTTAATTTTTTTTTACAGAAATATAAAAAACGTTGTAAACCAATTAAATCAAATAAAAAGTTCAATTAGACAATTTAAATGAAATTAAAACTGCTAGTAAGGTAGCATCCACCCCACAAAAATGACAATGACCGCTGTATTCTGCCATCAGACAGAATCAAGAAGCTTACTCACTAGTGGCAGGGGAGGGGCAAAAGAAAATATGGGATTGGAAGAAGTAAAAGACTGGTCCAATCAAGATAAAAACAGGGAGATGGGGGCTATAAAGAAAATTCTTTTATATACTGAAGATTTATAGTTTTATAAAATTTGAGCCATTATAGGTTGGAGAAGACATAAAAGCTTCATGTGAATGGGGCAGAAAAAATCTTATTATAATTCTGCTTGTTTCTCTCTTAGTTAGCACCACCAGTATGCCCTGCCAATACTTCATAAATATCCAAATTTGATAACGTGGAAAGACATAAATGAAATCAGAGATACTAGATAGAATTTTTTAATGTCTCTTTTAGTGAAATGGAAAATGTCAATATCAAATCTTCATTTGTACCTCCTTACTTCTTAAAATAATAATTAGCATTAATATTTGTGATTGTTATTGCAATTGTTAAAGTGATAAACTCAAATATTTAATGATACCATTTCTATGGATATTTTATTGTTGTAGAACTAGGCCATATGCTTACTCAATCATTAACGTAAGATTTATCAGAAAATTAAAATTTTGAATTTGAAATTTTCACTGGTATTTCTAGTTAAACCATAATGTTTTTATGTTCTTGTAACTGATAGCAAAACCATGAATCCATTTTCAAGGCCATAGCCAACACAATATTTTGACAAATTTAGCAATTTCTTGACCAATGCAGGTGTGTTGTGCACACACATCAGTCATAGCTCGAGCATTGACGAGGAAACATGGTAGTATCGAAGCTGCTTGTTCAGGGTTGTCTGTTTTATGACTTTAAGGTGGGCTTGCCCACAGCCGTATTAAATCACTGAATACATGAAGCCTTTAGCGATAATCCTGTGAGTGAATGCACTACCAGACATTGATTTCAGAAGTTCAGATCGCAATATCAGTCCCTTTGTGATGAACCTTGTAGTGGTCAGCCACAGGTCATGAATGATGATGTCCTGAAGATGATTATAGAGGACAACAGCCAAACCTTTGGTGAGCTTGCCAAATGCTTCCAGGTTTCTGATCTAACAGTCACACTTCCCCTGCACCACATAAGAAAAGCATACAAATTGAGCAAGTGGGTACCCCACACAATGTCGGAAGCCAACAAGCAAGAATGAATGACAGCCTGTTTCTCATTGCTTTCTCTGCACTGCAACATACTCATATTTGATCGAGTACTCACTAGCAATGAAAAGTGAGTCTTGTATGACACTCCTAAGCATTCCAGACATTGGTTGTCACCATGGAACCCTGTGCTTAACACCAAAAGACCACCTCTACACCAACGCAAGATCATGATCATCTGGTAGACTAGTTGACAAGTGGTACACTATAAGTTGCTACCAACAGGCCAAACCATCACTGCACACCTGTACTCACAGCAGTTGGAAGTGTGCAACAGGCACTGAAGCAGAAGTAGTCTGCATTGTACTGTTTCTCCATGACAATGCAAAGCCTCATGTGGCACGGGTGGCCAGGAATGCCATATTGCAACTTGACTGGGGGACACTATGCCATCTACCTTGCTCCCTAGACCTTTTTCATGGTTTGGACAGCTACCTTCATTGGAAATCCTTTGCAAATGAGGCAGATTTGCAGCAGGCACTCACAGACTTATTTGTATCCAAGACACCTGATTTTTACTGCCAAGGCATTACACAGCTGGAGACAAATTGGCAAAAGGTTCTGGATACTGATGGGAATTACTTTGAGGATTGTAAAATTTGCTGTATACTTTTTTTTTATAATAAATCAAAAACAGCAAGGACTTTTTTGATTACCTTCTAACATTTAGGAGGCACAGTGGAGTAATGCATAGTGACTTGGATTGAGGAATTGGAGAGCTGAGTTCGAATTCCAGTCAGATACATTATACCTTGGGAAAGGTATGAATCATCTTCTTCACCCCTCAGCTATGGGTAAATAGCAATAGAGATTGGGTTCTATAGCCTTGGGTGGCAACCAGTCTAGGAGAAGGAAAACCTCTGAATTCAAGACAACAGAAGAAATGATACACTAATTCTAGATGCAGTTTCCTACCATTCAACCTTTGTTTTGTGTTGATGGCCAACTCATATTTCATAGTGTTGAATTACTTTCTGAACACCTTAATACAATGTGGCTGTTCATACTGGCAGATACTTGCATCAATGTCAAAGTTTGGTAAAATATTTGGTAAATATATGAGTTTAAGAGAATAAAATAAACTGTAAATACCTACCTTTAGTCAAAGGTAAAGCAAATATTACAATTATTGGTTCAGTATTATAGATTTCTTTCCCTATCATTTATCATTCAAATATTTGCCAATAATTTTATATTTTTATCCATTTCTTATTTATTGATTGTAAAATATATAACTTAACATTTTTATAGAGGAAGTATTTTCAAATTTGTAGGAAAAGTGTTTGGAGTCATAACATTATTTCATTTTGTTTACTTCGTTATTTTGTTTTTTGTGTTTTTTTTTTTACTTTTGGTCCAGGATAGTCAATTTTGTCCTCTATTATTCGTCTTTCAAATATTTTTAACAATGAGAATAAAAAATTTTCCCATATATTTGATGATGATTTTATACATTTAATTCTTATTAAAATATATCTATGTGTGTCTAGGCATGAATGTTTCTATGTGTATACCTCTGATGGTTACTCCTTGTCATGGTCCAGTGTTAAGTAGTTCTAAACTCCTGGGAGGACAACCCTTGGCAGTAAGGTCAAAGACAAAAACCCAGATGAAGTGTGACCAACCCCAAAGACTCCAAATGGTGGAACGAGCAGATGATGATTACAACAGATCTCAACAGTTTAACCAGTGGATGAAGAGGACTACGCATGATGGACATGCTACAGAAGCACCACTCAAAATTAGTTACTGGCAGTCCATTGCAGTTTTATAACTGGATTATGCATGCCTCATACCATATGTACCACAGAGTAAGATCATGAAATTATGTGTGTGCATTACTTCATGGCAAGTTGAGTTCCACCTTAAACAAGTTCACACCATCGACACTTTCTTCTACTCTGATTTTCTTTCACCTTCAACCAATTCTTGCAAAACCAAATGGCAATAGGGAATGGATTATGGGAGCTGGTTTTAGGGAAAGTGAAAGTTTCTAGACTTAAACCTGCACATTGGCAGTGAATGAAGTCACCAACAACATTATCATAAAGGAAAGAAATAATTGAAAAGTGTTGATACGAGATAAAGTCAACAACAACCTACCTTTTCATTGCTGATAAATCCCAGCATGCATTTCTTATAATCATCTGCTGCATTATCAGGGTTGCTGCGTACAGTAGAGATTATGATAATCATTCTTTCATCTCCAAGAAATTTTTCCACAGAATCCACTTTAACACGTTTCATTTTATGCTTTTGCAGAAGAATATTTATTTTTTGAACCTGTAAAGAGTGGCAAAGTTTAAGATCAAGCAAAAACAAAAAGTTTTATTTTTGACACTCCTATTACTGTATACACCCTCATTTTTTTCATCAACAAGGTTGCTGTATACAGTAGAAATTTTGATGACCATTTTTTTTCATCTTCAAGAAATTTTTCCACATTTTTCCATTATTCTAACCATTATTAATTCTCTGTTTTGCATGTGGACAAACCATCAAACATGTCTACTAGATATACACATACACACAATAACAAATATACATTATTATTTGAATCACACACAGACAAACTAGAATTATGAGACACTTACATATATAAAGCAATATTTACAGTTTTTCAGTTAGACTTGGAATCTGTTAATTTCTTGGAGCTTTGACAGGACACATCATCTCTCCTTGAATTTGGAACACCATAAATTATAATGTTGTTTAACAAGACACATGCATATGAAACCTGATTAACCAATGAAAATCAAATAACACAAAAATAACTTCCAGAATTTCTTTTTTCTTCATATCTCATTCTCTGATAAAGCTTTAATAACAGTGAAACATGTTTTCTATTTGTTCTTTATCCTATTATTCCAAAAACATGCTGTACTGCTTGGTATTCATGCCAGAAGCTCCAATACAAACATTTCAGAGTGTTTGAGTGTCAAAGTGAAGAGAATTTGGAAAAAGTTGGATGAGTCTAATGGTGATTATAAAGGTATGACATCTTGGAAAACTCACTCTGATAGTTCTGATAAGAAAAAAACTCCTGAATTTGTTGGTGAGGACCTCAGACTCAACACAGAGGCCTACATCAAATATTTTGATGAGGTAGTGCAAACCTCAGTCAAGATGGTGACTGCTAGAAGACCCTATGTTTGGCAACAGGACTCCGTATGATGCCACAAAAGCAGAACTCAGCCATGACTGTCAGAATTTCTGTGACCACATCACCTCTTACATCTGGCAACCTAACTGTCCAGACTGCAACCGCTTGATTATTGTGTGTTCGGTGTAGTTGATCAAGAGACCAATAAAACTCCTTGTAACACCAAAGATGAACTGAACGCCAGGATTATGACAGCATTCACCAACTTAAACAAGCAGATCATCCAGAAGAGTTGCAGGAGATTCAAAAGTCATCTGGAGGCCATGGTTGAAGCCAATGGCAATTTTAATGAATAAATTTACTCTTTAGTATTTCAAGATATTTTTGTGTCATGTTTTATCTATTAAAATGAGATATCAGTGTTATTTTCATTTTTGCATAATTTTGATGATAATGTATCCATCTCTATATATATATATATATATATATATATATATATATATATATATAAATAATGATAATAAGAAGATGGAGACTTTAACTATCCATTTCGATTATAAATTATTGCGAACACCAAGGTTTTCAGCTCTTTGAATTTGAATTAAGATCTCTTTCATTAAATTAAATACAACCTAATATAAAAATCTCAGAATTATAGAATAAATTCTTGGCTGGGTGAACCAACTACTACCAACCACTAATCCTTTATCCCTTTCTTTACCCATCTCTTCTCTCTCACCTTCCCTTCCCACTACCAATCTAATGTGTCTGTCTGATGTATTTCCTCCATTTATGGAGATTTCAATCTGAAGAGTTGAACACCTCAGTGTTCACAAAATAAATTATAATCGAAATGGATAATTAAAGTCTCTGTCTACTTATCAACACTATAATGCCCTGTCGTCTACATTGAGCCTTCCCTGGATTTATATCCTCCTCAGGAATTATCCTTTCTAGTAACAAACTGATAAGACACACACACACATATATATCTATATACATATATATATATATATTAAAATATATTTAATATATATGATATTTAATATTATATAGAATAAATGTCTACATTTGGCGTCATCAATTTCCTCTAAGAACAAAATGTGTTAACCTAAAATATTTTCCTTTTGTCCTTTCTTTTTTGTCTGTACAGATACATTTCTTTATATCTGAATTTTTCAATTATCTTCATATGAAGGTGATGAGACAAAGTAGAAAATCTTATTAATGATGCATATGCTCTCTTTGGCTTCTTGTATGTATCTATGTATGTATGTATGTATGTACACATGTTTGCAAGAGTGTGTGTATATATATATATATATATATATATATATATATATATATATATATAACAATCACTGACTTAAAATCCTACAATGCCAAATGACTCTAATACAGATACAGACATAGATAAAACAAACAAAAACACATCTGGACAGATATTCTTTTTGTTTAGATATTAGAAAGTGATAATCTAGATACCCACTTATCCTCAGAGATCCCAACGCCTTTTCCTCAGACATTGTTTTGTCTTTCTTTCATTTTAACCCGAGAGCATACACTTCTCCAGCAAAATGCATCATTAATAAAATCTTCCACTTTGTCTCATCTTTGCTTTTGTTTTGGATACTATCATACAAACATAATATACATATACATTATCATTAGTATTATTATACTAATGAAGAAATTTTAGTGGTTGAAGTAATGTCAGCATAAATGTGAAAGGGCAAAAACAAAAGTCTTACCTGTTTACAATAAGGTGTGATCACACCTATATCCTGTGGTGACGCACCATATTCATATAGCTTTTCAATGTAGCGGAGCACAACACATGCCTCTTCAGGGTTAAAATACGATGGAGAGTTTCCTTCTCTTTGTTCTTTCCCAACCACTGAGTGGATGAGTAGAGGAAATCCAGTTTTAGGAAGGACATTCCATTTGCAAAATTTGCTTACTTTTGCTATATCAGCACATGCCTAGAAAAAATTAAAAAACAACAAAAAAAAGAATGAAATACAAATTTTAATTTATTCACTATATAGATAAAAAAAAACAATTCATAAAAATCCAATGCCTTTTCATTTGCAAGCAGTAACTCTTTTGTCAATGCCATCTGTAATATTGTGAGCTAAAATAATCATGTCAATGTCTCTTCACAAAAATTATGAAATTATCCGTTTATATCACATGGAAAGATGAGACATATCAGAGCTATTACTTGGTTTCATTGAAAAAATAAAGAAAGAATAATAGAAGTGTTTAATCCTGCTAATATCTCATAAATAATGGACTATTCCATTCTGATCACATGAGAAGACAAAAGACATCAAAGGCACCAATTGGTTTCAGTGAGAAAATGAAAGAAAGAAGGAAAGGTAGAAGTGTTTAACAACTGTTTCAGTCAAATGGAAAAGTTCTCATTTTTTAATCTTTTCATTTGTAGCCCCTTACTTCTTAAAATAATGACCAGCATTCATATTTATGATTTTTATTGCAATATTTTGTTAAAACTGTTAAGCTAAAATATTTAATGATGCAATAGGGGAATTTCCATAGATATTTTATTGTAGAACTCACCATGAGCTTATTCAATCAGATAAGATTCATCAGAAATTTCAAACAGCATCTCAGCTTCAGTTCAGTTACTTTTGTTGGATATTGGTTGACCTTACTTCCACTGTATTAGTGTGTGAGTGGAAATTGGAAATGGTGAACATAAACAGAAAATGCATCTGGTGGCTAAAATAAGCAGGATGTACAGGTCTTGAATAAACAGGGTGCACAGGTGTCCTGAGCAGAAGGAAATGCATGCTTGTATGGGTGCATGCTGAAAGAGGCATGATCACACAAAGTTGCATAGGCAACATACCAGAAGAAGGCGTAGGTACATGAAGTTGCATGGGTGTCCAAATGTTATAAAACTGGTCTGATTCTTAATCTGGACAGAGAGGTTGGCTAGAGGTTCACTGAAGATTTGTCGATGTCAATTCCTGTGTGCGCAATCCTAACCTATGTGATTCTTCCTCACTCTACCCATTTGCCGCAACTCAGACAATGATATATGTGTGCGTGTGAACGCGTGCGTGCGTGTGTGTGTGTGTGTGTGTGTTCATCACTTTATTCAAGCCCAGCAGCAATATACTACACTTTGCCACCACTGTAACAGTTTCCCTGTGCCTTTTCTATTAATAGTTTCATGGTAATTGTTCCGATGAATGTTCCTCTATGGTACCTAGACTTTATGAATTTAAGTGCAGTTCTAAATTAGCAAAACAGTTTCATCATTTTACAGTTGAAATGGCTAGATGTAACCATAAGTACTAACAGTTTCTTATCTCACACTTTTCATTTGTGGAACTCTTTTCCAGCTTCTTGCTTCCCAATCAACTTTGATCTTCAAAAAATTTAAAAGCAATGTCAATCTTCTGTCTTCTTAATTCCTGTTCTTTTATTTTGCTCTCTTGTTGATAATTGCTTTCTTTTTCTCATATTCACTCACATTCAATAACCCCTTGTGTCTTAGTGGCTTTATTGCCTTGCTTGGGGTGAAATGAATAAAAAAAATGCTCAGTTGAGCATACTCCACACCACTGATCAATACCATGTGTGCTGACTGACACATACCTATGCTTTTTGGGGATAGATGTCTTTATTAAGACATCCTCACTAGACTGGCTGCCAAAGAAGGCTAGAAAGCCCACTCTACTCTGTTATTTAAACTATAGCTGGAGATGTGTATAGAAACTTAAACTCAGTTCAAAGGTTTCTCTTTCTGAACTTCGACATCTTTCTGTAAACAAATCTGTTTTTCTATCTGAATCTATTCAAAAACTCAAATCTCAACCTATTCCAACATGTAACCTGCCATTTCAACTTCAGTCACTTTCCCACCACCATAACATAGGTTCCCTTGCCTATAAATAGTTTCATGGTAATTGTTCTGAGGAACATTCCTCTATGGCACCTAGACTTAGTGAATTTAAGTGCAGTACTAGATTGGCTGCAAAGGTTTCCTCATTTTACAGTTAAAATGGCTACATGTAACCATAAGTTCTATGCTAACAATTGAACTCTTCTAGTTTCTTGCCTTCTTGTTAATTACAATCTTTAAAAATTTAAATGCAATGTGAGTACTTAAAACATAAACTATAGAAGACAATTTCCAACAAACTGGAAAGTAGGAAGCAGCAAGACATTTATTGTAGACCTTGTAGAGCTTCTTTAAGATAATTGCAAGAATATTATAGAGTCTGCATGCATTGTGGCAATCCAGTTTAGAGGTGAGAGCAGAAACTACGGATGGAGTTATATGTATATAACAGTAGGTACTCAAAATCCTAGTTATATTTACAATATTTAACATTTCTTGGTAATGTTTTTGCTTTTGGTTTCCATAGAAATGACCACAACCAGATATTTGTTAGTAAATATACATCTATCATAGGTAAGCATAATTCTACAGGAACTTAATACAAGGGTGGACATTCATAGGCTGACTATGAAGGAGTGATGCTAGAGCTGTGAAATCTTGCATGCATTAATTTCAACTTGTTGATTTCCCAACATATGGGAATGATTGCAAAAGTTTTCCCCCCTCCCCTTCTTATACTATAGTCAAAAATACACAAAATGCATGCTGGGATATTTTCCTTAGCCAATAAAATAGGACGGCTTGCATTTTGACACGATTCAGTCCAGACCTACCTTAACTACTAGATAGACCTACTACATTTGCTTGCATATTGATAATATAACCCCTAATGTAAATTAAAAAACACCAAGAAAATGTTTTTAGCTTTTGTAGTTTACCATAGTTAATCAGCTAAATTTTGAAAAGATGAAAATAGTGACTTACTTGTAATTCATTGTCATAAAACAGATCACTCACAACTTTCAATATGTCAGGGTGAGATCGATAATTCTTAATTAATTTTGTGATCACTTTCTGGTTAAATTCTTGATCAGATTCACGTTTATATAGCTGAAAGTTTGACATGATACGTTCCAGTAAAGAAATATCTGAAAATGGAATTAAATTAGACTGTAACTCATGCACAAACTGATTCTAAGATTCAGGAAGCTTCTCACTCTTATTCTCCTTGCTATGTTTGCAATTTGAAGATAGGAGTATTGTTATTATTCCATGAATTAAATTTAAATATCTAGGAAGTGTTTTAACAGAGAACAGAAAGTGCAACACTTAAATCCGAAGAAGCATTGGGATAGCCAAAGTTGCATTCCAAAAGCTAAGCAGAGTACTAATAAATAGAAAAACTTTGTTAGAAACAAGGGAAAGTGTACTAAACTGTTACGTGATATTTGTCCTCTTGCATAGGCAGTGAGTGCTGGACAATCTCCTCAAAAATGAAGAAGCAACTTGAAGCAACAGAAATGTGGTTCCAGAGAAGGATGCCGAGGATATCACAGATTGATTATATGAGCAACGATGAAGTTTTAGAGAAAAATTATACTTGTAAGGGTGCCAATGTTCAGATTGCCCAGAGTGCCAGTAACACTAAGGCCATCATTGCAAGTGAATATACCAATGTTTAAAAATGCATAAAAACTTTAATTACATACAGAAATTCATTTTTCTCTTAATATGGAATTAACACTAGGCAAACATTCTTGATGCTAAAGTAGGTAAAAATTAGTAAAAGTATCCAATCAAAACATCTTACTGCATCTTACTAACTTTTACCCACTTTAGTGTCAGGAATGTTTGCCATACATATTTAAATATTATCCGTTACTTCATTACACGTGACACATATCTAACCAATAAGAAATAGACAAAAACATCATACCATTAATTTGTGTCTCTTTGCTTTTTATCATTTTTTATCTTGATCTCTAAGATCTGTGAACTGATTAAGATCTGTGATCTACTTGTTCTTTATCCTATCATATATATATATATATATATATATACATATATATAACCGAATGGGTAAATATAAGTAGATGTATGAGCAAGCAATCATATACAAATAAATATAAATACTCTATAGTGTAAGAAAAACAGTGCTCGATGATAAATAACAGATATTTAATATATATATATTAAGAAATATACATAATATCTTACATTGATTGCACAACTCTGAGTTTCATGTCAAAGCACTTGATAACTGCTATGGAATGAAACTCAGAGTTGTACAAGGTATTTTCTATATTTCTTAATATATATATATATATATATATATATATATATATATATATATATATATAATGGGTTGGTCAAAAAGTTTGTTTACTTATTAAGTAGAAAATTTAATTAATAAAGACAACAAAATTTTTGCCAACCATACTATATATATATATATATATATATATATATATGCATTGGGCATGATTAGAACATTTGATTTTAGGCTATGGGATCCTGGCCCAAATCTCAGCATGTTTGATTTTTCAGGGAGGTGACTTCTTGGACATATCAGCCTGGGTAGGTATTTCAAACATACAACACCTTTAGAAAATGCCTGAAAACAAGACCACGGTTTAACCCAAGCCTTGTAAGTGAAATTGGCTCAACAGAACTGTTCAGAAGACATCAATGGAATGGTTATGCTAGCACAAAGTCACAAGTCATCACAACTAAAGGTCTAAGCATGCTGGCTTTGTTCAAGAAATTAATGTCTACTCGGCATAGTTGCAACATAAAAACCACAGTGGATTCTGTGGATTGAGCAGGCATCTGGGTATCATTGGAAATGAGTAGCCAAGCAATATATATATATATATATATATATATATATATATATATGAATCACCTCTAAATATTTGAACAAATGAACAGAATATTTTAAGGAATCTTTTCTTTACCAATCCCAAAACTTTTTGGTATTTTATCTCTCTCAAAAATATTAGCAAAATAAATGTGGCACTAAATACAACAGGTTATTTTAATAACAGTATTTGATCCTACACATAGAGCTACTATAGTCAAATGTAGATCAGAATTTAAAACAAAAATCACTTTTAAAAATTCTTAAAATTCCAGTCTTGAAATCTTTGCTATGGTACTGAGACTTTATGAATTTAAACCCAGTACTAGATTGGCAGCAAGGTCTCATCAATTCATGGTTGAATTAGTTAGGTGTAACCATAAGTTCTATACTAACAGTTTCTTTTCTTGCACTTCCCATAGAACTCTTTTCCAGCTAACTTTGATCTTCAAAAAATTTAAATGTGATATCAATCATTATCTACTGTCTTGATTACTCTTCTATTCTTCTTGCTCCTTAATGTTTCTCTTTTTTCTTGTTCTTCCACACTCAGTCCCTTGTGTTTTGGTGGCTTTACTTACTTGCATAGGGTGAATTGTTAGTTTCAAAAAAATTGCTTTACTTACTTGCATAGGGTGAATTGTTAGTTTCAAAAAAATTGCTAAAAATTGAATTTTCTAGGGAGCTTGCTAAGACCAGAATTTAAAAACATATTTACAAGCAATATTGTCAATCTACATCTGACTTATGTATATATATATATATATATATATATATATATATATATATATATATATATATATATAAATAGATAGATAAGAAAAACATTTTAGATGTTCAATAAAATTTATATTACCATAATTTCTCAAATATGAATATATTTAGCATAAAATAGTGATAGTGAAGAAAATCTTATATATATATATATATATATATATATATATATATAAGAATGTGTAGGAGAAAATGTACATACATGCACAAATACTTGCACATATGTAAGTCTATTTATTCTTAATGTGTTATAAATACAGTACTCAATGTTATGAAGTAGAGCTATAAGTATATATTAGTAAAAATATTGATATTATGTATATTCACTAATATATATATATATATATATATATATATATATATATATATATATATATATATCACAACAATCAATAAGTGCTATATATGATACACACTTGGGTGATCATGTTTTTCAATTCATGAACAGACAAAAGTTTTTCTTGTAGTTGATTACCATTTCTTTCTGCAATAGACTGGTTGCCAACCAAGGCTATAGGACTGAGACTCTTCTGCTATTCAACCTATAGCTGGGTGGTTAGAGATGAATTCATTCCTTTCTGTCTACTTAATTACTGTTATTTTATTGTTCTCTTGTCTTAATAGTTTTTTTTTCTCATATTTTCTAACACATAGTAACCTCTTGTGTCTGAATGGCTTTATTGCCTTGCATGGGGTGAAATGATTTAAAAAAATTCAAAGATGGCATCAGAACATTGAACATTTTAAGTATTTGCAAATATGTCGCAAAAAATGCTGAACAAATGAAAAAAGTTTGTAAAATATCTCAACAATTTCTGGAATATAAAAATTTTGATTTACACTTTGTCTGCTTTCTTCTCTGTCTTTTCTTTTTTGTGGATGAGTTGAATATTTTTACAAGGCCAAATTTTCTCTCTCTCAACTTTCCATAAATTAATTAAAAAGGCCTTTGTTGTTTTCATTTATTTAATTTATTTTTTCTCTTAAAATATTTCCTTTTAAATCTAAGAATTCTTCAGGATTACAACCGAAATAATTTTTTCCAAAAAATGAAGATTGTAATAATTCAAACATGGCATCATAACACTGTATTAGGTATTGAAAACATGTCCCAAAAATATTTATAAATGCAATGCATAAATATAAGACTTCAAAAAAACCTACTTAGTTTATATTCTTTGGCAAAAGGTGAACGGATAACTGGTCCAAGTTGTTTGGGATCCCCTGCCAAAACAAGTTGGGTTTTTGAAAGATCCAGATTTCCAGCAATGGCCACAATCAATTCAGACTCCATACAGAAACCTGCTTCATCAATAAAGATGTGTGTAAAGTGACCAAGCAAACATTCAGAGGTCAATCTGTTAAAAACCAAAGAAAAAAAAGTAAAACACAATTATCATAGACAAATATTTTAGATAGAATTATGTGATTAATGACTTTCACTGAGATATAAAAAAAAAAGTAGAAAAAGACATCAATTTGCATTACAACAAACAAGATATATGTTGGAACTTTAAAAATACTGTCATACCTCCTACATCTGCTAGACTCTGAAATTAACAGTTCAGTGACAGAAGTGTCAAATGTTGGTGGCATCAACTTCTGCTTTTCTTCAAATAAAATAAATAGTAATCAACCAATCAGACAAGTTCCTGCTCAAAACCAAAATACCATTTTCTTATCCACCCTGACAGTATTTATCTAATGAGGGTATCCAGGCTGGGTCTCTCTGTCTACTTCTAGTTTCAAAGTTTGTTTTTTTAAATACTGTCAGAGTGGATCAGAAAATGGTATTTTAGTTTTGAACAGGAATTCATCTGATTAGTTGACTATGAATGCATATTGAGATGTGCTGCAACCATCAATTCTCATTAGGGTAAAAAAAAATAGGATCTAGATGACAATGCATTCTGAAAAAAAAACCTATTGATTGTAATACAGATGAGACACTCTTTGTAGAGTCACTAACAAGGTGATCAATCAGGGATTAATGCCATGATATTGGATGTAAAAGCTTGTTTATGGAACAAAAGGTCCAGCAGTTGATAATTCGCCAAGTTAAAGACATGAACTTAGCATTCTTTTTCCTGTAACTGATAAGTGGTAGTTAGGAATTAAACTACCACTATCTTTCTTTTTTCTGACAAGGAGAAAAATGGAGAAGTAGCTGCTATAAAAAAAGAAAGAAATGTGAAGTGCTTTTTTCTATTAGCATTTTAAGTTGAAACTCTAGCAGATTGGTAAATATGATTGTACCTATTTGGATATGTTAAGTAGAAGAAAAATAAAGTGTATAGTAAAAAAAGAGACAGGCAGAAATTGACTACTAATCACATGTCATGGAACAATGCTATGCAATAATATGGCATGACCGATTAAGCTACTTGGATGAACGAAAATTTATCCAGACTTGGATTTTGTGTTTTGTTTGGGTGGCATTTAAGCTAGCTCCAGCAGAGTGCTCTTGATTGAGCCTTTGGCCCAACAATGACACTGCATGCATCTTGTACATATTAAATTTTAACAATATTTTAAACAAGTTTTCATCAAAAGAATGATATATTTTTCTATTTGGAACTTATTGCAAAGCTGCATGATAAACAACATTTTTGGGTTTTTTTTATTCAAGGTCAGTACAAATAGCTTGTTTCCATTCCCAAGCCTTGAACAATCAACATAAAGTTGGTCATAAGAAAAGCAGGGTTTCATCAGATGAAGTCCAGTTACTTTCAATGATTGTCCTTGGGAATTATTGATTGACATTATATAGATCACTCTCACTGGAAACTGAAGTGTTTTGAACTCAAAAGGAAGATCTGGAGCAATTAAAGAGATTATTGTAATTAAAACATTTTCTTGGACCAGTAAGGATATCAGTTTCTAAGAGATGAAAAAGCATCTTCTTGACAATTAAACTTGTTCCATTGCAAAGCTTTGGAGGATCCATATTTCTCAATAGCATAACTGGCATATTTTCTTTTAGTTCCTAGTTCCAGCTTGTGTGATGGCATTCCAGGATGATTTAATGAGTTCAGGAATTCTATTGGATAATTCACTGCCTACACTTGTTCAACCACAGTGTCAATGGAAAAGTATTTCATGCTTTCTTTTGAAATTTCTTGGAGAAGTTTTCAGTTGATGCTATCCATAGTTTGATTCTTGAAAGCTAATATGGCCTTCTCACAAAGCCAGTTTAACACCATGAAATAATGTTTAATGTTTGGATAAACATGGTTAATCAATCTTGGATACATGAGACTAAAACTCATTGGAAGTGAAATATCTCCATTTTGGTCCATGTTGATGGTTCCATTGCCAAGCTGCAGCAGCAAAGCAGTAAATCTCCCTGCTTCAAGGTCACCAGTGATTCTAATTCTCATGTTTGTTTTCAGGCTGAATCTTTGAACATGACTCCAGATGTAAGGATTTTTCAGGTAAGCATTGATTTTATCAGTTTGAGTTCCTCTTGAAATAACTGTTAATGTTTGCCTAAAAGCACCAAAGAATACTACAGTGATACCTCCCATTATTTGTGAATTCTGTCTAATGTCTTTGAGTATTTTGTCCAGGACCTCAAATGCTTGATTGTGTGCCATGGTACCATTCATCCCAGATAATGAAGCTTATCTCATCCAGTAGCTTAGCCAAGTTGATTCCTCTTTTAATGTTGCATATAGGGGTTTCATTTTAGTTCAAATCCAATGGAAATTTGAAGGTGCTGTGTGCTGTACACCCTCCAGTTAAGAGGGTAGCAGCAATTTCAGATAATGCGGCTGCTAGAGCTACTTTTCTTTGGAGTCTCACTGCAAATAAAAGAAGGTTAGTTGTAAAAGTTTTACCAGTACCTCCAGGTGCATCCAAGAAGAAAATCCCTCCATTGTTGTTGCTGATGTCATCAAGGATCTTCTGATACACTTGCTGTTGGTCTTGGTTCAATAAGGGTTTATTTTGGACACATTGCCATAGTTTTTCCATGTTGTATCCTGTTTCTTTCAAAATTTCTCTCTTGATTTGTCCAGTTTCTCTGTTTGAATTTGACAGATCAAAATTGCTGAGATTTCTTTGAGCCAAGTTCATCACTTTGTCTTCAATTTTACAGAGAGCTAAATTTGCAATCTGAGGATTCAATTCTAATCCTGGATGAGCAAGTCTCATTTGAAGATCAGATATTTAAAAGTTAAAGAGTTGTCTCCCTTTAATTGAAAAAAGTGTGATACACACAGACATTTTCGCATCTATTATATAGACTGTATATAGAGGAATCCCTTGATTAGTGTGGCTAATTTGTACATCGATAACTATAAAAAGGTCAATTTTCAATTACTTTGGTGAAACTGAAGAATGTTTTTCCAGGCTAATCAAGTATTATATATACACTAATTGAATTTTGGTATATAAAAATTTTAGTACACTAATCAAAAATGCATTAACTGAATGCTGCCTGTCGATTTAAGAATTGATTTGAATCCCAGAAATCAAAAATTGTCAGGACATAGCCAACAAAATTAAAACTTAGATATCACTTTTTTGGGTGATGTATATATATACATGCAGACAAGCACACACACATATAAGCACACACACACATAAAATGAAGGCAAAAAAATCAACCTTACACCAATTAAAATGCATAAATTATTTTTTAAATTAATATAAAAATAACGAAAATGAGAAAATAAGCAGTCAATTGCTGATAGCTCCTGAAGAGTGAAGAGAGTGATTACTAAAAAGTTTGTCTATGAAACTCTGGGGTTGGGGTGCTGAATAAAAAATATCAATCAACTAAGTGATAAATTTCATATTTGTATTAATCCTATGCATAAAAATTCCAGATAGAGTATATCTGTAAAAGAACAATATAAATAAAGACAAAAGGAAAACTTATCTTAGCTGATGCTAGTAAATCATATGAGGACTCTACAATAAAATATTAGTCATTGAACTGTATCACCTCATGTCCATGAAGTTGCCTGACATTTCTGCTAACCTGATGAATATCCATGGGCACTTTCTGCTCTTGTATATAAATACTTGTCACAAAATAAAGTCCTCACATTTGCCTTGATAAAGTCCCTCAGAGGAAAAAACATGTCAGCTAATATGTTTTCCTTTTGTGTTATATATATATATATATATATATATATATATATATATATATATGTGTGTGTGTGTGTGTGTGTGTATTCCTGTCTGTATGTAACACTTCAACTCAATCCTGGCTTACAGCAAACCAAATGTTACACCTCAATCCAATCCTGGCTTGATCAATGGAGTGATCTCTTCAAACCTGACCTGTCTTACCCCATGTTGTGATTATTTTGATTATAAGGAGGCCAAGATCAATTCATTGCAGGTATCTTCGTGTTGGGCTGGTCCAAGTTGAGTGAAGTTGTACAATAAAATTGGAAAAAAAACAGCACTCAGAATATATATAAAAAATAATTACTATCTTTATATCAATTCTGCGTACAAGGGCTTGTTAGTAGTTGCATTCGCATACAGGTGTTTGTCAACCCAACCTGTTCCTAAATCGGATGCAACACTTTCAGTAAGCTGGTAAGTTTTTGGTTTGCAGAGTTATCAAAATTTGTTTTACTGTTTTGGTAAGCTTAGCTCAAGGCTGAAGTCAGAGGTTCTTATGTTTGGCAGAAAGTGTGGAATCTTTCAGCGACCTCCGTCGCTTTCCCTCTCAGCTCTCTGGCTGTCTCTCAGAATTCAACTCAAGCTCAACTCCCGAACTGTCTGAATGGTTTTCATGCATTCATTTTTATGGACTCCAACTAGAAACCAGTGCAGGGCAAGATGTAGACTGGGTTTCAGTGAATCCCCTGATTTCCAACAAAAGTCTATTATTGTTGGTCTTGTGAAATCAAATTAGTTTCAGAATTTGGGGGAATTCTCCCTCACTCGTGAGTGAGGTGGTTTCAGACATTGCTCTGCCTGGCTGCCTCCACCTTCTCTTAGTACCATCTCTCACTATTGCTCCTCAGTGGGCGTGAGCAGCTCCTTCAACTGCCTTAATGTTTCCCCTGTGCCTGCTACCTTTCAGTGGGTGCAGACTACCCCTCCTCCTTCCTTGAGTGCTCTTCTACACCTGTCACCTTCAACATTCGGTCGAAGATTAATGAAAAAAATTTGTTTTCAAATGTACTTTTCTCATAAATGAATTGACACCACATTTGACTCTCTCACCTCTGACTCAAGAGACACTTTCCCAGGTAAATGTTTAGTGCTCAGCCGCAGGTGTTCAATTTATTTATTTTCATTCTGACATCCCGCAAAATGAATTCATTTAGCTTTAACTCAATTCTTCTCTTTTCAGATTCAGGCATTAGTTGTCATCGGCTGTCAACAGCTGATTTGTTTGCACAAATTGAGAATTGCTTTCAAGCGGTCATTTGGTCCATTATACATATTTCGATTCTCTGGAACAATTCTTACAATCAGCCTATTTTTCCAGTATTGGTTAACCCTTTTCATGCAAAGTTATTCATTATCTTGTTTCCAAGTCACCATTTTGATTATTAATTACCAGCAACCCAAATAGTGTTACACACCCATACTCCAACTTTCATTATTCTTTCATATTAACATAACCTTCTTTTTCTTTGGTTCACACACACACACACACACACACAAACACACACAAACAACATACCACAATAACTGACAACAAATATCTTCTGTGCTGTTTGGTGTTCAGACATGAAAGACTAGGTAGTCAATCATATGAGGGCTCCACAATAAGATATTAGTTTTTGGTCTATTTTCAATCCTTCTCAGCTTCTGTTGCTCTATGACTGACTTTCTGACTGGCCCATACATCATTAACTTTTTTTTTTTACAATGATGTTCCCCCTGTACAAGGATTGAAGGCCACTCCAGGTAAAGGGTTATGGAGTAAGAGGCTCACCTTATGTGGATATGTGGGAAAGGTAACAGTTGACTTGGTTAACATTGTAGGGATTGGGGAAGCAACCTCTTGGGAGTAAGTTCCACAAGGCAGTGAAAGCTGCTAGAGTGGAACTTCCAACTCACCAATGGAATAAAAAGAGAATGAGGGTGGCTCACTACAATTTACCTGGCATGGTGGGTTTTGGCCTTGAAGGATAATACTAGTGGAACTAAGGAGTGTATGTTATCTGAATACTTTCACAAAGAAATGAAAAAAGCAATAGACAGCAAGAAACTTGTAACAATTCCTCTGTGGGAAAGGGGTTGTAGGGTGGAAAATAATTTATCACCCACAAGGACATGGAAATGCTTTTAGACTCTAATGAAAATGAAAAATGAAGACTGGCAGCTCCTACCCATATCTAGCATCAGCTTTATTTTCAGTCTGATCTGATTCTTGTAAAAGTAGAGGATAGTAGGAGAAGTCATGTACTTGCTGGAGCAGTACAGGGAACCAACCATCTTTCCAGTATCTTTAGTGATGGATCATATATATATATATATATATATGAGTTCCACTTGAGGTCTGGCCTGAGTTTAAGTTTAAGCTCTAGACACAGGGCCTCCTTGAGGGAACATACATTCATCACAATTGTTGAAATTTCTCAGTCCGCACAAAACTGGTAACAATCATTTTTTTTTTATCAGATGATGTTGTTTGCACTAAGTGACTAACAAATTATCCCTAATTTGTATGCATTATAACACAGTACAAAGCGGAAGTTCAACTAATTTTCCTAAAAAACAATCAACTACTTACCTCCCTGCTGTAGTTACTGTGCAGATGATAACATCATATGTCTCTAATTCTTCAGGACTAGGATAAAAATAATTATTATCCTCTTCAGAAAAATTTGAAGAAAACTAAAAAAATAAACAAATGAAAGCAAATAAATAAAAGAAATGCATTTTGTAATACAAGAATGTAATGATATCTGTCAATATCATGCAATGAAAATAGTGTTTGAATTTGCTGATCATTTGGCACAATTCCCTTTCTTGATTAGATGTCACACAGATGTCATATATGAAAATCACACAATATGTAGTTACTTTGTAACATTGAGAATTAGTAGATTGGACATTTTAGTTTGAAATTTGTAAACTCAGTAGTTGACACTCACTTTAGAATGATATGTTGTTTAAATAAACATCTAAGTCATTTCTTAACATGTTATTACTATAGAGAACTATTAGTCATGAAATGGGGTGCAAGCACTAGTGTCCTTGACATGTGGAGTATGACAGAGAATAATAGTGAAAACAGGTGCTCATGGCAGACTTGACAATTACTGATGTCTTGGTACCTCCCAAAATTTACTTATATCTAGGTACTTCCAAAAATTTGCTAAAAATTCAAAATTGTACATGATAAAAAAATGCTCAAAACATAATAAAAACAAAATTTTATTGACAAAATCTTTGTGTTATTATTAAGATAAAAGAGCAAAGAATGTTTTTATGAAAAAAAATTTTTCATCCTTTTTAGAACCTTGGAAAGTTTGGTTAAAATCTTATTTTTCTGGCATCAATGCAATGTATTTAAATTTGTATGGAAAATTTGAGTATCTGAAACACATTGCTTTGCAGTAAAAAACACATTTAGAAATTCTTGCAAAAATCAAATAATTGTTGGATTTTAATGAAACTTTCAAGAAATGAATTAAGTTTTTTTAAATGTTTCTTTTTTAAAAAATCTTTGTAAAAATCTTTTTTTTTTACATCTGACTTGAGCACCTATAAAGATTAAACTCAACCCAGAACTCATGTAGTTGTACATATTGTAAATGTACAACATCCACCCCAGCTGTCCAAGACTTCTAGCATAGTGGTTGATCAATTTGACCTGCCCTATCCCACATTTTGATTTAAGTTTGATCACAAGGCAGCTAAGATCGAATTGTTGCAGGTATCATGTTAGGCTGGTCCAAGCAGGGCGAAGACATACAGGGAAAAAAAATAACACTTGAATAAATTGAACAAGTTACTGTTTTTATATCAGTCCTTCATACACTAATTGGTTATATCTGAGTTTGCATGCAATTAATTATCAGCACATCGCACATCTAAATTGAAAGTGATATTGTTGTTGACTTGGTAAAGTTTGGTTTGCTGTTTTGGTAACGTTTGGCACAAGGCTGAAGTTGGGGTGTTCTCTTCAGCAGGCAATCACGTGGGGTGTATCATGACCAGTGGCTGGTCTCTGCTATCTCTCTCTCTCTCTCTCTCCTGTCTCCATCTGACAAATTTGCTTCATGCATTCATATTTATTGACATTTGCTCAAACTGGTGCAGTGCACGGCACAGCAAGAGAATTCCCTTTTGTTGTCAGCTTACTTCATAATTCTGGGGAATTCCCTTCTTCCACTCTCTCTTATTATTACCTCTCACTAAACCTGCTCAGTGAGTGTCATTGGCTCATCCACCCCCTCCTGATATTTCAACTCAACTTTCGACCAGGAGAAATCAACTTCAAATTCATTGTTTACAAAAATGAAGTTTCTGCTTTACAACTTGCACTTTCAGCTGCATACAACCCATGACAATCATCATTGCCCTCTCAGTCTGGGTCATTTTCCATTATTCAAAACCTCGAGGCACAATTTCAGATGTTGTCTATATGTGAATTAAATCATCAACTTTTCCCACGGATTTTATGTATTAACTCTTCTTGTTCCAAAGTCTTTCATTATACTGTTTCCTCTAAACATAAGAAAACTTTCTTTTGCTTTACCAAAACTTTCTTCAGTTTTACCGCAGCAACAACAAATAGTATCACAATATGAACCTGATATGTCCTGGAAAGGGATATATTTGTTCGAAGTAGCAAAGTGGTTTTGGACTACTGTAACTGAGTAGGACAATCTAGCAGGTAACCGTAATGAACTGGTCCTCGTCGAAGTGGTAGGCAATTCCCCTTGTACCTCCACATCAGTCTGTATTTATGGCTGACACAAGCCAATCATATTACTGTGAGGGGGAACCCAGGTGTTGCATACATCAGAACCATCACTGGAAAATGGTTGGTTCCCTGTACAATTTCAGTAAGTACCTGACTCCTCCTGCTATCCTCTACCTTTACAAGAACCAGATTAGGCCAAAAATGGTGAACTGTCATAGTAGGAGCTGTCCAGTCTCAATGCAGTGATGAATTATTTTCCACTCTACAACACCTTCCCCACAGACCTATTTATTGCAAGCCTCTAGCTGCTCTATTGTTCAAACAAAATTCCACCAGTTCAAACCTTCATGAATAAGGTCTATCATGACATGAACACTGTAGTGAACCATCCTCATTCCCTTCGTATTCCATTAGTGAGATGTAAGTTCCACTCAAGCAGCTTTTTTCCAAGATGCTTTGTGGAACCAACTCCCAAGAGAATGCTCTCTGATCACTACAGTCTTAATCTGTTCAAGTCTAGGGTTAACCGTTATCTTATGCACATATCCACATAAACTGTGCCTCATATTCTGTAACGTCTACCTCGAGTGGCTCCCAGGCTTTGTACAGCATGAACAACACAGTAATATATATATATATATATATATATATATATATATGATAATTTGTATTGTCAGATTTATTATTCAGAATTACATTTATTCTATATCTTCAGTATAATAAATACCATTAAAAATACCATTAGGTACATAACAATGGTAAAATATAAATAGAGAATACTTACAAAGATTTTCTGAGGTATTTTATTAGGGTCAAAATACAAAGCATACATCCGCAATATTTTTATTTTGGGTTCAAATTCCACTAGTTTTAGAGCCAATATATCAGTGGCTGAATTGGACACTGCACAGGCCAGTATGCAGCTGTTTGGAAGCAAAGTCACAACCTAGATAGGACAGAAATGAAGAAAGAAAATTTTCTACAGTACATGAAAGATTGATAGCAATATTTAAATCAAAGGTTCTTAAGCTGGGGCCCTGGTAAATTTTATGGAGGCCACAAAAAACTTTTGGATTTTGGGGCCACAAGTTCAATGGAAGGGGCCACAAACCTGTTGCCCTCTATATTTTAGTTCTAATAAATTTAAATTATTTATTTAATAAACTTACATTATTTAAATTATTTAATAAATTTAATTATTTAAATTATTTAATAAATTTAAATTATTTAATAAACTTAAATTATTTAAAATATTTAATAAACTTAAATTATTTAATCAAACCATTTTCAAGAGTCACTACTGTACATTTATATAAAATTTATGTGCAGAACTTTTTTGTCAAAATAAGTTTATTTCATTTAATTTGTTTAGTTTTTAAAACAAGCAGTTTTGAAGTTTATAATGGAGAAATATCACTGTTTATTTATTCTGAATATTGTAAAAGTAGCTTTTGTTAAAGTAATCAGCTAAGAGGATGGGGTATAAAGAAAATATTAATCAAAGGAAGGAGTGCATCAATAGAAAAAGATTTAGAACCACTGATTTAAATCAATTTCCAAGTGCATTTATATATCAAAAAACTTATATTTGTCTACAACCATTAATCCATTAACTGAAGATTAATATTAGTTGATAATACAAAAATACTATACAGCACACTGCAAGGAAAGATGCAAAATACTTGAAGCTGTTATTATATGAAAGAAAAAAAAAACTGTATTAAATATCTTTCACAACTGCAAACAGCATTTTAACATGTATTTTTCCTAGCATAAATTTCTTGGAAGAGTTTTAACAGATGGAAAATGTGACACTGAAATCTGAATGTGTATTGGAATAGTAAATTCCTTATAAAATCTAAGCAACTTTTTTTAATAGGTGTAGAGGTTTATCCATTGTTTCCTGTTTAGGATTGCTTTTCCAGTCCCTACTAAAGTCAACTTCAACTCTATACTTCTAAGTCTCTGTGTAAAACTTTGAACTTTTTTATTTATTTACATTTTTCCTCAATAGGCGTAGATAGGTTCGCCTATTGTCCAGTTCACACTCTTTGACCTTTTGAATAGGATACCTTGTTTCCTGTTTACAAGTGAGTTTCCGGTTCCCCCAAAAGACCTTTTCATTCTCTTTCATTCCCAGTAGTAGAAGTGGAGATGCAATCTCCCCAAAGAACAAGAAAACCAAATCACAAGAAAAAACAAACTTCAACACTTGGCATAAGATAAATATTAGTATATAATACCAAAATACTATGTAGTACTCACTGCAAGGAAAGACTCACATTACTTGAAGCTGTTATTATACAAAAGAAACAATCCGCATTAAATATCTTTCACTACAGTAAACAATATTTTAAATATAAAATATTTAATCTGTATACTATCATGAATTGAAAAAAAGGACATCAATAATAGGAATTTATTAATTTATTTATTAAGTTTCAAACTTGACATTTGTAAATAAAAACAGAGTTCAGATAAATCTTTAAAAAGTCAGGGATCGATCTGACACTGTATTTATATAATGAATAGGACCCCCACTTCTAAAATGATAAATGAATTAATATTTTTCGATTTTGACAAACATCATAGATAGAAGAAGGTTTGGTGATGTCTAATCTATAGAAATTATTAAAAAAAAAATTCTGGTTATTTTTTTTTTGAACAGACCAGTAAATTTAAGCAGTGTTCTGTCTTATAGTTTACAATTTTGACAAAGAGTTTTTTCTGTTTTCTTTCAGAGTCTGTCACCAAAACAGTATCTTATTTGGTTAAGATTTTACTCTTTTGGATCATTTTATGGTATTAATCAATTAAATCCATTATTATGTGTCTTTCTATTTTTGTTTATTCACTAAATACATTTTCTATCCTTATGCAAACTGTTTCTACTTAGATTATTCAGACTGTTATCCTCATTGCTATATTCACAATGTTTCTTCAGGTGATTGGAATTTTGTCACCGGGATAGATTGTTCTTGTTCCATGTGCCATGTTATTCCTCTTTAACTCAACTCTCCAAGTTTTTGGTTCACCAATGTTATAGCCTGGGATTGAACTCACTATTCTTTGGATCTAGTCACTAACCAATGCCTTTATCCATTGGGCCATGTGTCCTTGAGGACATCTGCATATGAATTTCTGGGACTTATAAACCTAATGTCTCAGCACCATTTTTTTACCATTACACATATTGCAATTTTTTCAGTTTTTAATATTATATAATTTTACTAGAGCTTATATTGCAATTTTGTGTTGTTATTCATTGCTTTTTTCTAGCACTCCTTATTGCTGGTTCCCATATTGTATTCATTTCTATGCTTGGTTGAGTCAGGAGATTTTTGTGGCCTAACATATGTGCTGATTCCTTATGTTTTCATATTTTCCAGTGATGTTCTATATTATTTCAACCTCATCTCACAAGAGGCAATGATCTCCCTTTTTCCGCCATATATGATCAGCTACACATGATTTTTCTATTTCCACTCATGTTACCAAAAAACTTGGAGAGTTGAGTTAAAGGGAAATAACTGAAACATCTGGAAGAGGCATAGCATATGGAACTAGAACAATCTATCTCAGTGGACGAAATAAAGGGTTCAGTTAGCAATTCCAATTACCTGAAGAAG
Source organism: Acanthosepion pharaonis (assembly GCA_903632075.3). NCBI lineage: Eukaryota > Metazoa > Mollusca > Cephalopoda > Sepiida > Sepiidae > Acanthosepion > Acanthosepion pharaonis. The sequence goes on from CAHIKZ030004221.1 coordinate 1,813,250, forward strand.
GTTGGCATGTACAACAGCCAAAACGCAGTGAATATGGCAATGAAGATGAGGATAACAGTCTGAATAATGTAATAATAATAATACCTAATCTCAGAGATATAGACAGATACTGTTTTTCTAGTTGAATCTTTTCTGTATATATCAAGCTTTCCTAGTATTTCAAGTAGGTTTTCATGTTCTACTCCATCAAATGTCTTTGTATAATCTATGAATCATAATAAAAAAAATAAAAATAGCATTTTGCATTTCTATCTCTTGAACAAGGCCACACTATTCTTTCCAATTTAAATCTGCTGCAAGCTCTATTTTTAGAATCCTAACGATAAGTTATGTGGCTCATCAAGCGGATTGTCCACATTCATTTGCACCTGGTTTCTTTGGCATCACTATAAAGACAGATAGGTTTTCTAGTATTTCACCAGTCATTTTATTATTTTAACTAGCTTACTGATACCAAAATTGTCTAAGGCTAACAGCACTAATATCACAATTTCATCTGGTCCTGCTGCTTTCTCTTCTTCGCTAGTACTGATCTTACCATAGAATGTTACAAAAAGTTTTTCTATGCTTTTATGCATTGTAAGATACTTTTCTCTGTTATCATAGAAGAGCTCTCTAATGTATTAATTTCCATTGTTTCCTTTTTCTCTTATGAGTACTCCCTTTTTTAGGTTTTATGCATCTTGTAGAAAAGCATGTTTTCTACCCTGCTATTTTTTAAATCTTTTTATAATTATAAATGAAACTTGGTTTGAACAGGGCTAAACAGGGAACTGTAATGAAGTTTCCATAAAATTCAATGTACTATCCAACAACTACAACTATTGAATTAATGTCCCCGGTTGAAATCTTATACATACATGTAGTTTATTAGTTTTACTCTAAGCCTAAGATAAAGAACAAAATATATTCTTACTTGTTTTATGGCTTCTGTCATGGTAACTGTCTTGCCAGTACCTGGAGGTCCATAAATAATGTAAGGGCAAGGTCTGGAAATGCCGGATACTATATTATTTATAGCAATTTGTTGTTGAGGATTTTGGCTGATGTTCTCATCAAAGAATCTAATACATAAACAAAATTATAAACTAGAAAAAGAGATACATCATACCAGCAGAATTCCACAGGAAATCTTCAAAGAATTAATGCATTTATTTTTAATCCAACATATTACTTAGCATAATACAAACATCATTATTACTAGATACCAGTATTTGAGTAGACACCTCGTTTTTAAACAATGTTTATTATATTTACGAGCTTGCACACTCAAGAAACCTTAAAGAAATTGTGCTGTAGACACTGTTAAAAAAAAAAAAATAAAAAACAGGGCTTCTACTCAAATATGGGTATCCACTAAGAATAATGCCTCAAGTAATAAACAGTAAATCTCTGCATTTTAGGAACAAAATAAATTAGTGTATCAAAAGCATTTTAATTTTTCTTAACAGACCTTTACTTCAAAACTTTGGAATGTGTGGGTAGTGTAACAGTTATCATTGCAGAAAGTGAACTTATCAAGTTTAGTTCAAATTCTGAGAAAGTCTTTTGTATTCCCTTCACATTAATGTCCTTGGAACAGGTATGAATCCATCTCTTCTACTATCTCTGGGTTAAATGACAGAGTAAACTTGGCTCTCTAGCCTTGAATGGCAACCAGTCTAGAAAAAAAATCTGGGTAGAGCTGTATAATAGGCTCTAAGAGCAAAAAATAATCATTTTTTTCGTAGTACTACAGATTATGCACTCCAAATCCCATACTTTTTTTTTACTTTTATGTTTATTTGTTTAGTGGCTATCAATACCTTATGGGTCATTTAATGCCAAAATTTTATTTTCTTGGCCTCTTTAGTAATTTATTTTACAAAAATGTATTGCTGGTATTTTTATGCTACAAATGTATTTTTATACTTTCATAGTGTTTTGACCCCAGTTTGTGGGTTAACTATTTGTCCATAGCTGGAACCCTAACAGGTGCTACCACCTCAGATCAAGGTGGACCTGGGAACAAGAGCAATTAAGATCAGAGGCCTTGTTGCTGGATGTAGTTTATCATCATACCTAAGACGTTTATAAAAGTTAATTGGGGGTTCAGTTTTCCATGTAAATTGATCCCTTTACACAAACCAAAACAATTTTAGGAAAGTCTATGACTAAATTGAAAATGTTTTTTCATGTGATCCATTTCATCTTTTAAGAGTTCATCAGACTCAGATTATATTTATGTTGATGTAATTACATATACACATGAAGGAGAGAGGATGCAGAAATTTTAAAATTATATTTTTTTTTTAAATACGTGTTTAGGTATATAGTCTAGCCTATTTCATTTAGTTTCTTTTTTATTTTGTTTATGTTTTTATCATTTTTGATATACCACATTGTGATAATAGAAGATCTGCAAAGAAAAGTAAAATGTTGTAAGAACCTGAATGCAAATTATCTGTAGATGATCTAGCAATTAAAGCATTTTCTATACACCTTTGTCTTAGTATTAGGTTGTCACACATGAATTGACACACTTTATAGGAAATGAATAAAACGTTTCTGAAATGTTAAATAACCAATTTATTTAGCTGAAATAGGCACCATGTTGATGAATGACTGTTCTCCAACATACCCCTTAATTCTTGATCCCATCTTTAAAAAAATTCTCATCCTTTGATGTGATAAACAATTCAAATGCTGTGATTATTTCTTCCACATTGGAAAAAGTTTTATTGCATATGAAAAGCTCAAAATGCTTAAATAAGTGATAATCAGTAGGAGAGATATTGGGTGAATATGGAGGATGAGGCAAAATTTCATAATTCAGACTATGCAGCTTTTGGCCAGTTGATCGAGAACCTTGTGCCTATGCGTTGTCATGCAGAAAAATTGGGTCATCCCTATTCAAAAGTCTAGGATTACACACACATATATATATATATATATATATATATATATATATATATATATATATATATATATACTTAATATTGTTTTACCCTGTCCTTTTTTCCTCTTCTTCTTATTGTTGTTTATTGAAAATGTAAGCCTGAGAAAGTGCAACGAATCACTCTTATGGAGGTTAGTATTAGCCATGCTGATGGGACACAGAATTGGATCTTTCAGGTGATTGATAGAGAGAAGTTTTGTTTTGAATGCATTAAAATTAACAAGCCATTCCTTGCCCAAGTTAAAAACAGACTATGGGTCATTTTTTAAATCAGCTGCCAATTTGACCTTATCGAACTGATCAAATTTACTTTGAGACTTGATAATTTTGCCAAATATGCTTAACCCTGGCCAGTTATTCCACATCAGTTATTCAAATGGGATAATGCATCGTTGATTGCATTAACATTTAGTAAACACCTTCGTAGCTTTTTAGCTCAATCTGAAAAATGTTATTGAAAAAAATCTCTCAAATAATTATCATTAATTTAATTGTATTCATGTTAATTATGGATGTTACAATCTTACCTGTCAATCTTTATTGGATATCTCTCCAACTGACCAGCATCCGCACTCACGGGAAACAAAACAGGCCACAATTTATACTTCTCAACCAAATCGAGAGCTCTTTGTTGCAATTTGACAACATGACGAGAAGGAATAAACCGAACCTCAAATTGCATATCATCATAGTAAATGCTTGCAAGCCTGAAAATAGACATTAACAGATCAAGAAAGAACATGAAAGTGAGTTATTAAAGTGACTCATCATTTTTTTAAAGTGTCATATCTTTATGAGGTTATACATAATTTATTAGAATACTATATATCCGTGCCATAAAAAATGGCAGCAATTGTTACAAAATTTTAATAGTGAGATACCATGAAACAAAGTCTTGAAACAATGTATTGAGATTCAATAAAGCGAAGATAAAGAATTCACAAGTAAAATAGAGGCCATTAAAACATTTAATTAATCCAATCCCTTTATATTTTTAAACATTCAATGGTATCTATGATTCATTGATTACTCCTGGTATTATATAAATCAATTTTTGCTCAATATTTTTCCATGTTAAATATTTTACATATCTAATATAACAGTAAAATGAAAATATCTCTTGGAAGAAAAAAATAGCAACAGAATGATAAAGTTAGTAATGACAAAGACTATTTCAAGTAGAGCAAGAGGATCACTTAATAGACAAAGTTATCCAAGTGCTTCACATGAAAGCCTTGAACAAATAAAACTGCAATCTAAGAAATGTAGGAGTAAAGGAAGAGATTAATTAAAATATTCATTTTGTACAAATGCAGATAAATATTTTATTTGTATAGATTATCAAATCCACTAAAAGAAGTAATCACACATAAATTTACTCACTTAAGTTGATTTACCTCTCTCTTCCCATGACTGATGGGACAGAAAATATCTAAATAAATATACATTGATGTTATAATCTTCCTAAAACCAGATCTTCTTCTGATTCATGTTAAACAAATTTCCACCACTGGCCAGAATGAACAGTCTAAAACCCAAGACTGAACTAAAAATTCCGTCAACTGCGCATCGGCTCCACACATAGCTTCTGTTTTACTTACACACTCAAAGAAAAATACAATCCAGAATTTTCACCCAATAGCTCCCACTCCTACCTAAAGAAACAAAATTAAAATTAGAGCTGATCTGAGCCGAAGAAAAGGACATAAAAGCCCATCAAAGAGACATCTTTGGTGGTCAGATGGCACAACAGCCTGGATTTACAACGCTCGTTGGAACGCAACCTCCCATCTCCAAAAACAACTTGCCAAAGGTCATCGCCACAGTAAGTCACAACTCACCCTCTCTCTCCTACCGTACGCCTCTACAGATGACTTTTACAATTCTACTTATCTCTTTCTTTCAATGAGAGACATTCACACCATTTCACCATTGTTGTATTTTTACGTTAATACAATTGTTTATTTCTTAAACCTCTGTCGTTTCTTCTTTGTTCTGCCACCATACATTTTATATAACATTGATAATTATTATATGATTTGATGGATGCAGATCTATAATAAAATTCATTATTGTTTTATCCCACCAACAAAATAGAAATAAAAATTTCACCTGATTAATACAATTTAACTGCAAGCATTACTTACTTTAATCCACTAATGTCCACCATAATACCTAGTATTAATTATAAAAATGAAAATAAAAATTTGGTATTAATTATAGGTTTTTAAAAAAAGAAATAATGGTATTAGTTGTAAGTTTATAAAGACCCAGTATTATAATAATTATAGTTAATAAAAATCTGGTATTCATTATAATCTCCTGAATTTTTTTCTCAAAGATATTACTACAAAACTGAACATAACAAATTTGGCTGGAATTTAAATTATGTAACAAAAATGCAATGGTGGCCATTCATGGGTTGATATTTTTTAATGTTTGTAATTTTCATTTTATATTTTAAATATTTTCTAAAAATTATTAATTTTTCCTTTTTTTCTTTTGTTTTCAAAATCAAGGTTAATTTTTCTGATTAGAATCTCTACACTGGAAGGAAAACCAGTACTATTCAAATAGAGTGGTCCACTCATGAAAAAAAAACTGGTGGGGGTGGAGAAACTGTTGAAGAAATAATTTTTGTAAATTAGCATTCAATCGACGTTCTGTAAGGTGTAACATCTGTCAGAATTGAAAAATATTGATTTTGATTGATTTAGAGGGTGGGGGTTCTGTTCATAATACCAATACAGTGTAAAGTCATTCCCAGAGTTATTGGAACTAGTTGTTATTTACAGATGTTAAATTTGAAACTGTGTTTACATCACTGATATCTGCATCTACTTTTTTTTTCATTTTCTGCATTTTTAAAATTTTGTGGGAAAATAATAAATAATAAAAAGGCTTAAACACTAATATTCCATGGTTATAATTTATTACATTGGAATCATAATTACGATCCAATTCATCAGACCTACAAATTCAAAAAGAAATCTGAAAAAATAACCAGCAGATATACCTATATATCTTTTTCTCTGGTTGATATTTTCTTTGGGGAAGATTGTTGCTTCATATATTACATTCTCATACATACATTTTCCCCCGATTGGACAATTGTTTCAACTCCTACAATTGCAGGTGAGGCTACTAGATCAAGTTTCATTACTATGGTAGTTCTTAAGTATTTTACAATTGTGGGAAGACATAATTTTCTTCATATTACTTACACATGAATAACTAATTTTCAGTGTCTCCCTATTGAAAATTTTATGTAGTGGATGTTTACTATGAAAATGTTTATCTATTAATCTTAGGAAGAAACTTCCTATATCAATGTTAGAAAGCCTGCAATACGGTGGGTTAAACCATATTACCTTCCTCTTTCTATTTTTAGGTCTATTATTATTATGATTTTCCAGTTCTTCATTATAGTTTAATTCCTGTCTAAAACCATTATTTTGGGGGGCCTGGTTGTATATAAATTTATTTTCATTAAAGATTTTTTGGCTAGAAGATTTGGGGATGTGATCTATTACAGATTTCCGATGGTTAAAGTGGACATTGATGTATAGGGGTGTCTGATCAACTTTATGGAAGGGTTTAAAGGTATCATTAGAGAGGTTGAGGGTGATATCTAAAAAGTTGACTATTTTCAGGTTGGAAGATATTTCAATCTTAAGGCCTAGGTATTTGAAGGCCCTAATTATCCTCTTATGTAAGCTAGAAGTCAAGGGACCATTGCTATTAGGGACAATGATTAGGCTGTCATCTCTATAAATTCCAACTTGGTTAAGGCTAACTACTCTACTCAAGGTGTCTAAAATATATATGCCCACTAAATCTGCAATTTGGGCAGAGTTGAATCAAAACTTTCATTATTCTTCTTCACCCAAGTAGCATCATTGTATGTAAGTATTGGTCTTCTTGATTCTAAAATAATGTCCAGATCGTTTTCCATTATTTTGGTATATCCTTTAGTGAAATTAAGGCTGTTAATTAATAGTTCCTCCAAAATAGAAGGGTAAAAATCCAAGATGTCAAATTGGATGAAAGTGGCTCTTCTTTTATTGGGGATCTTTTGGAACCATTTAATTGTCACAGCCGAGTCTTTCCAAAGGTTAACTGGATATTTATCCAGGACACATGATGTTATTTTCTTAAGAATACTCTTAGAAATTAACGCCAACTCAGATTTAGAGGAATTAATTAGATGGGACTGCAAGCTATTGATAAAGTTTAGTTTATGATCTTTGAAGAGAATGTATGTATCTTTCATATTAAATTTGCCCATTCTGTCAGCAACTCCACATTTGTTAGCAAATTTGCAGATGTCTTCATTGATAGATGATAAGGTGCTATTGTCTTTGTCTTTCTTATAAGAGCTGGTAATTTTGTCAGTGATGAGTCTGTCATATTCAGAGGGTTTAATTTTATAGATATTTTTGGAGTATATATGTAAACTTAAGAAATAGATACGCGTTAATCACTCTGTGGGTTTTTAATATTGTTAACGTTTTCTTCCTCAGTAGTTTTTTTTAAGTACAAATTAACTTAATTCTACCCATCTATTTTTATATGTTAAATGTATATATGGATGGATGTAGGTTTTTTTAAATTTTTAAAATTTTTTTACCTTTTACCTTTTAATTTTATATATATATGTGTGTGTGTGTGTGTATGTGTGTGTGTCTGTGTTTGTTTAGGTATGTATGTATACATATGTATATATGCATAGGTGTACATATGTGTATGTGTATATGTATAGTCAGATGGATAGATAGATAGATACATTGTATATTTATTTAGATGAGTGTGTGTATATAAGTGTATGGAGGTGTGTAAGGTTTTATGTATATATGTTTATGTGCACATGTGTATGTCCGTATGCATATGTGTGTTGATGTATATATACGCAGGTATGTGTATGGATATATATATATATATATATATATATATATATATATATATATTTATAGGTGTACACGCATATATGTATGTATGTGCGTGTAAATATAAATATGTTGTTGTGTATGTGTGTATAAATGTATGTATTTTTAGGCATAGAAATAGTAGGTCCTTGATAGATTAAATATTCGTTAATTTTTATATGTTTATATTAAATTTGTAACCTGTAGTTGATATTACTTTTGTCAAATTTTCTTGATTGCACAGTGGCTCTTTTATAAATGCCCTTCAGTTTTAGTTGCCCCCCCCCATCTTCCCCCACTTTTTTCTTTTCTTTTCTCTCTCTCTCTCTCTCTCATCTTCTGAATTTTTGATTATTTCGTCTTTTATTGTGTGTAGTGTCACCACAAATGTTTACACCCATTTCTGGTGGCGTTTTTAATTTAATTTAGGTCAGTGATTCAGTAATGAATTATGCATCGTAAAATAATTCATATTTATCTATATCTCACTCATTTAAACTGTCATTTAACTCCTCTCTTTAAAACTCTGTTAAATTTTAATCCCCGCCTTCACTTTTAGGCCTTCCTGTTCTTCTTTCGTCTGTTACCCCTCGCTAGAGCTTTCATCACATCCCCAAAACATTCATCCCCCACTCTCATACATATACTCTCACTAAATTTTATATTTTATTCCCAGAGTTATTTTTTCCGATTTCTTTTTGAATTTGTAGGTCTGATGAATTGGATCGTAATTATGATTCCAATGTAATAAATTATAACCGTGGAATATTAGTGTTTAAGCCTTTTTATTATATTCTTACTCTGTCCTGGACATTGAGTTCTAACTGGATTCTATCCTCTTGGAAAAATATATATATATATATATATATATATATATATATATATATATATATATATATATATATATGTGTGTGTATATATATAATTAAAAAAAATATTTACACACATACATATATATATATATATATATATATATGCTTGTTCTTTATTTTTTTAAATCTTTTTAGCAAAAAAAAGTATGTCCGTTTTTGTATGCACAACACTAAATCCAGATAAAAATTCAATTTTGCATTCTATCAATAATATGAACAGGACCCCCACTTCTAAAGCGATAAAAAAAAAATCAATTTTTATTTATTCTGACAAATGTCACAGCTTGAGGACAGTCTAGTGAATGCAAAAAAAAAAAAATTATTTCTGAAAGTATTTCTCCATATTTTTTGCAAGTGGACCTGTCTACATAAGTAGTGCTGAAAAACTTACAAATTATGGAAACTATATCTTTTAATATCTTTAATGGTATTAGTTGTAAATTTATAAAAATCTAATAATACTATGATAACAAATTAAATATTGATATTCTAATTAGTCACTGATAAACATTTTAAGTTTATTTTGCCTATGAAGCAAGACAGTCACTTAATAGACAGAGGTATCTGAGTGGCTCACATGAAAAGCTTGAACAAATAAGACTACAATCTTAGAAACATGAGAGTAAAGGAACTGATTAATTCAGTGGTTCCCAAACCATGCTGTGCACATCATAGGTGCAGCGGAAGAGGATAGCAGTTGAGGTGGAATGATTGAAAGACAATCAAAGACTAAGAAACAGTTTTAGAAAATTTATATACCAAAAATAAATATGATTTCAAAATTTTAAATATTATTAGGGATTACTTGCAATTGCATGCATGAGTCCCAGTATAAATATTTATAAATAATTATTGATCGATTTATCATTTTTGCATTATATCAAGTATTAAGAATATAGTAAGTAGGGTCTGCAAATTGGAGGAAATTGTTATCAATCTGCAATTATCTTCTTTTAACCCTCTCTGTTTTTTTTATTTTTAAATCTACTTTTTATCACATAAAATCTGGTGAGGCATGACTAAATTTTAATTCCAAAAATGCACCCCAGAGAAAAAAGTTTGGGAACTACTGGATTAATTAAACATTTCATTTTGTTCAAGAATTAATTTTATCTAAATACAGATAAATATTTTATTTGTATAAATTATAAAATGTCTAAGGGAAGTAATATATATGTAGGATATCTAAGCCTATATTACATTTTAATTTTCAAGTAAAGTTTAAATCTGTTCCATTTAGTATATGAAATGTGTTCCAAAATAATTGTTACTTTTGTAAAAATTAAAGAAACTCAATGAAAGCGTAAAATTATTAATTCATTGATTGGAATCCTTCATTTTCATAAATATTTAAATAATTGGCATAAAAACAAATTTTATTATCAATAAAAAAAAAGTCCACAATATTTATCTATAGGTTTCCCAATGTTAACACTCCTTAGGATTAGATAAGAATAATTGTATCATTAACAGAGTATATATTTTTACAAACACTTATTAAATATGCTAACTAAATTTTCAAGCTTAAAATTTCTATACAATTATTAATCCTGTATTTAATAAGTGTTTATAAAATATATAGTGAGATATCTACTGAGCACTCTTATTGACAAAATTCTGCTCACCTTGACATATGTTAAATTACATAATTTTATGTATATCAGTAGGTGTTATTAATTATTGTAAATAATTTCTGATAGTTAAAAAGGTGTGAGAGTTATATTTTATTCAGTTTGGTAGCCAATTTTTATGTAATTTTTTTTATTCATGTGCTCATTTGTTTTAGAAATTATTTCCATTTAACATTTGTCTATGTATATATTTCATATGGTAAATGCAATAAGTAATGAATTTGTCCCAAATTAGTTGTTACATTTGTACATGGTCAGTGCATATTAACCCTTGGTTTTTCAAGCCTGATTGTGTGCCCAGGGCAGTGCTTTATGACCTTCACTATCTTATCAACATTTGTTTTTTTCTACCTACATTTATATGTTACAAATTAAATTAAGCACAACTGGATGAAAATTTTAACAGATTTTGATGTCGTTCTGGAGTCTTTTTTTTTGTCCAAATCTGTGAATTTGTTTGGTTCATGCTATGTCTTAAAAAAACACTATATAAAATTCACTAAAATTATTCAACTTTTTACTACGAAAAATTTCAAATTGAAGTTAAAAATTGCCAGAAAATGTTGATTTATTTAAGATGGGATGATTTATTATGACATGTCTCTAATTTGTATTTAGATACATTGTATTTAATTTTCAATTTTTCTATTTGAATTGGTCACCTATATTGCATATGATCCATTATTGTACATCGTAAGATTACAATCTAAAATATAAAAACCCAGCAAGTGAAATTTTTTAAATTTCAGTTTTTGCTTAGCTTTGAACATTTCACTTTATGATATCTTGTACTTTCCGCACTATTTGAAACAAAAGGTTTGGAAGGAAACTCCTATCAATGCTAAAACTAGCAATAACAGTGAACTTGAGAAACCTATTTTCCTGCGAAATTGTTTTGACAGCAAGGTTGCATAAATTTCAACAGGAATGAATACCGAATGTTTTCATACAAGAAAACAGCTATTTTCACTATTGCCATATATTTAAAAAAGAAAAAAAATATTAGGGCCTATCAGGTTTAAACACAACAGCACAAAGTTATCATAATGATGTATAAACATAACCTTTAATAAATGTTGCCAATAATCAAAAGAAAAATAAAGGAATGTAAAAATCATTGACACAGATGTAGTAATATTCATAAATAAATGTAGCCAATGAAAAAATCTTTTGAATGATTATTCATGAATCAAATTTTATAGGATTTATAATTATTAAAAAGAATATTTACTACCTCTGTGAGAAAATAGTTGTTTCATTTGCATATATATTCCATATGCTAAATATAGCAAAATTGAAATTTGTCCTAAAATAGTTATTACATTTATAAATAAAAGTTAAACAATAAAAATGAAACAGTTTTTTTATTCAGTGATTGAAACTATTAATTTACATTAATGTTTCATTTTTATAATTGGAATCATTCTCACAAACTATTAAATTTTATAATTAGAATCATTAATTTTCATAAATATTTAAATAATTTACATATAAATAATTTTTGGTATTTAAAAGGCATCAGGTTTATATTTCATGCAGTTTGGTAACAAAACTTTTTTGCTAAAGTTCATCTAATACAAGGCTCGAGAGCAGCTCATGGTAGAGTTACTGTTAAAACAGTTAAGATAAATGCATCATGATATAAATCAAAAAGGAAGTGGTAGGAAATGAAGATTATGAGGATAGATAATGATTTACTTTTGATTTGAAGAGGTTAAGATTGTAGTGTTTAGGGAAACACCCACACAATATTCTGTTACACAAAGTAGCAGTTTGTGGGGAAAAGCTATCTGAGAGAAATTTTTCTCTTTGTATTTGGAATATGGAAGAAATAAGGGTGATTCAATTCCATGGAAGTAACATCGCATGTCCTAAGAGTTGAGGTCTAAGCAGGTGGAACTAAAGAATCAAGCTAATCTGAAATTTTTTTTCTTTAATCATTTCATCCCAAGGAAGGCATTAATGACATGAAGACACAATGATTTACTGGGAGTGGAAGAGAATGAGAAGACTGTAGTAAGGAGAAAGGACAATAAAAGAACAGGGTTCAAAAAGACAGACAATGGCAATTGACATTCATTTAAATTTTTGAAGATTGTAGGTGGCAAGGAAGCAAAAAGTCAGAAGAGTTCCACAAGTGAGAAGTGTGAGAAAATAATCTGTTAGAATAGAACAGACAGTTGCATCTATTTCAACTATTTAAAGTGACGAGACCTAGTAGCCAATCTATGCTTAAATTCACACAGTCAAGGTGCCAAGAAAGAGAGCTCATCAGAACAACTGCCATGAGAATATTTATAGAAAAGACAGAGAGAAGACACATCACATTGGTGAGAAAGTGACTGATGTCAAAACACCAGGTCAAGATCGACCACATTGCAGACTCTTTGAATTTTGTCAAGAATCTCAAGATATATAGCAGGAGCACCAGACCAGATATGGTAGCAATATTCAATGCATAGACAATTGGTAGATTTATAAATGTGCAAGATAAATTCCAATGGGAAAAACCTTCTTAGCAGCAAACCTAGCAATTGAATTAATATAATTGCTCCACATCATGTCTGTAGAAAATGTGAAACAAAGAAGATGCAATGAGTTGCTCTTCTGGAGGTTAGCATTAGACATGATGGGGAGCAAAAATGGTTAAAGTATAGCAATTTTGTTTTTGAGGCATTAAAATTTACAAGCCATTTCTTGCTCCAGTTAACACCTGATTGGATGTCGTTTTTGAGCTGCCAGTTTTGCTCTCACTATTTTCATGGAAAATATTCAGAAAAGCTTCCTTCCTTATTTCTATTAAATATGACCTTTATAGACTTACAGAGGTACAGATAGAGTGAGCTTCAGTTTCAAGGATGAAACAATAGAAGGATCTTTCAAGATAAAGTGAAGAAGGGAATGAAATAGTAGAAAGAGAAGAAGAGAGCGAGAAAGTGGACAAGAGGGAGAAAAAAAAAAAACACAAAAAGTGTAAGACTTACTCTCTGCCAAAGATGATTACAATTGAACTTTTATTGACAAGCATGATGTTACCCATATACATTTCTTTGCTTAATTTTCCATCCTCTTGTATAATTCTCACAGACAAATTTCCATTCTCATAAATTCTAATATTCGAGTCAATGATGCCAGCAACCTGCAAAAAATAAAAATAAAAGAAATAGTAAATCAGAAACTGATACATAGAAAATATCTTTTTGAAATATGGCTGGGAGTAGGGTGGAAATATTTTCCATAAAATTAAGTAATTATGCATATAAAAAAGTTTGGTCTACTTCAATAGCAAATCTCTGACATGTGACAGTGAGTTAATAGTTAGGGATCTATTTTTACCTGATATAGTAAATGACTAAACTGCTTTTTAAACCAGTTTACTTGACCTTTATTAAAGATATCAATGTATGTCGTATCCTGCTGGCACTCCCATCTTTTAAAAACAATCAGGAGAAAAAATATTACCCAGCGTCATCATAAGACTGATGCAAGATATATAAAGGCCTCAAAGCAACATAAAAAAAAAGAGGATCAAAGTGTAGTATCTGTTCTAGTCTCCAGCTTGCCATCACCAGTAGGCCTCTAGCTCCTACTGCTCTAGCCATCCTCACTAGTAGCAATGACATGCAATAAACTGTCTTTTTCAGGACAATGCTTTCCAGTGACTACAAAGAACAGAAAAGAAACAAAAACAAATGTCCAGCTATAAGAAGATTATGTTTAAACTGAAAAAGAAAAAACATTTCTAATCTGTGTGCAGATACAAAAAGGGAATAGAAAGGGTAAAAAACAATATAAACCCTCATACTGAAAATACAGAAGTACATTCGATAAGAACACTCCGCAAAAAGTAGAGGGAGAGTAAAATTGAATGGCATAACTTTTCACATGCAAGTTAACACAGGGAGTGATGTTAGCTTGATCCCAAGGAATTTCTGGGAAAAAATGGGTAAACCCAAATTAAGAAAAAATAATCTTAATTTAAAACAATTTGAAGGATCTGTCATCAAAATTCTAGGCTCCTTTTCAAGAAAAAAACATTTTGAAATTATTCTCATCCCTGTTGTAGAATGCAAAAAAGTTATGGACTCTTTGGAATAGACGTTATAAGTTGATATGGCAAAATTAATAAACTGTGTAAAGTCAGAAGAACATAACATAGGACTATTAAAAGGATATAGAATGAGTATTCGTCTAAAAGAAAATAGTCACACAATCTATTTTAAATCTTGAAAAATACCTATTCCCATTTTACTAAAACGCAAAACTAAACAAAATGGTAGAACAAGATATATTGGGATAAGTTACCCAAGTTGGTAGCCGTTGGGCTACAAAGCCCAAATAGTGATTTGATATGCAGGGATTACAAAGTAGGTATGAATCATCAAATATGCTCGGATTCATTCCCCTTACCTAACATAGAAATGTCAAGTCATGAATTAGCAGGAATTAAATACTTTGCCAAGATTGACCTAAAATTGGCATATAACCAAATATAAATTGACATAAAATTTAAAGAAGTCACTACAATTAATACCCTGATAGGCTTACTACGATGGCCTCTTTTCCATTTGGAGTAAAGATTTCAAGCCATGTTTTTCAAAAGGCAATTGAAAATGTTCTATTGGATGGGGCAAAAAATATAATCATATATCAAGATGATATAAGTAAAGAGGAATAAAAAAATACCTGAAGAAGTTTTAAACAAATTAAAAAATGGTGATATGACAATAAATAGCAATAAATATGAGTTAAACTGCAACAAAATATTGTATTTGGGATATGAAATATCTAAAGAACGAATTTCACCAGACAATAAACTGATAAATAAAATATCAGAAGTATCTACACCAAAAAATAAAAACAAATTAGAATCCTATTTGGGATTGACCAATTTTTATAGCAAATATCTACCTAGATACAGTGATCTAACTATTTTGATTAAAAAAAAAAAAGAAGTGACATTGACTATGGATTCAAGTTCAACATGCTGTAGTTGCAATTTTATCTCAAGAAGGTCATCTGTAGAGAAAATTATTGTCAGCTGAAGCTAACTACTCAAATATTGAGAAAAAAGCATTAGCAATAACACAGAAAGAGCTTGGAACTTTTTGTTAGGATGAAATTTTTTTGTTAAAGTCAGATCACAAAACTTTAGACTTTATACTTAACTCCAAAAAGGAATTACCAAAAGTCACATCTAGAATTTTAAGATGGACTATAAAACTCACAGCCCTTGATTTCAAGATCATATATGTAAAGGGGAACACTATTCCACACATGGATGTGCTATCTAGACTAAATTTCGACAGTAAAAAATTAGAAACATCTGACAAATCAGAAAATAAAATACTGCACTGGGTTGAAATGGACATGTTACCCCTAAATCATCTCAGAATGGAAACCATTAAGATCCAATGTTAAGTAGAATTTCAGACAGACTGCAATGGAGATATTATAGTACCCCTCAAAGTTTAAGAAAAGAAGTACTAAAAGGTGTATATGATGATGTACATTGTGGTATAACAACAACACAAATGATATTAAAATTCAAGCATGTTGGTCAGGATTTTCTCAAGATGTAGAAGACTGTAATGGAGTTATTTTTAATTTTAGTGGTTTCATTTTCAGTATGGCCCATAGTAATTAAGGTTGCTGACAGAAAAGCCACCACTATAATACAAATATTAAGAACAATATTTTCAAGGAATGGTGTACCTAAAACTTTGGACTCAGATAACATGCCAGAAAAGAAAGTTTGTGTTTGTGGCTAAAGTGTATTGGATGCATCCTGTATAAAACATCACCTGCCCATCCACAATCAAACAGAATTGCAGAAAGAATGGTACAAACTATGAAAATGGGACTAAAAGCATTTTCCACATCTAATGATAGTATATAGAGAGTTACTTACCAGGATTACTATTAAGTTATAGGACAATTCCACATGCCAGTAGACAACAAAGTCCCTCCACATTAATGGGTAGACAGATTAGAATTCCCATAAGAATGTCATTTTCAATAAGTGAAAGTGTATGATATAAAAATGACAAAGAATCTAAAGTGAACATTGTAGTACAGAAAGGACACAACACAGCAATACTAACAAAAATTAACAAAATGTACTGGCCCATGCGGATCAATTGAGGAGCAGAATGGAACCTAGGATATAGAAATGGATGAAGAATCTGAAGGTGAAGGGGACTAATGAATCCAGTAGTGAAAGTAAACAATCTTTGGATGATAATGGCCAGAAATCTAAAAGAGTCAAAAGAGGAAAATGAACTCAGATCTAGGTCCCCTATAAGAAGAAATCAAGATACACACCAAGAAAGACAGTTTAGATTCCCAAAAATAATTAGAAGTCAAAGAAGGGCATAAGGCCATTTCAGTTCAGGTAGGTATAGCATTGTATGTAAATGAGATACTTCTATAAAAGCAGATTACCACAGCGAATCCCAGTTGAGTTATCTGATGACCTAATAATGTCTATTCATAACATATTTGTTGTTGTATTCCATTATTGAATATCTTCTTACAGGCCAATATACCACCTACAACATATATCTGACCCTACACCTAGTACATTTCGGCATCAATTTCAGAGGACTGATCTATCAAATCAACAATTGAGAAATTAACAACAAGAGGACAATTTCTAAATTAAACGGTAAACATACCCAGGGGCCATCTCCTAGTCTTTTACTAAGTGGTTAAATTGCTCCACATTGTTGTGATTTCATCCCCATCATTGTGTACAAAAAAAAAAAAGAGTGGAGAACCCTGGAGTGAATTCACAAGGAGAGATAAAGTGAAATTAAAGCAAAGTTTATGCCATGGTGAAAAAAAACTCCCGAATTCTGTGTTTTTTATTCAGGGATTCATTTGGCATGGTCTGAGGAATAGGTAGGCAATTTCTGTCATGGCAAACTAATTAATCAGCCCTTCACTTTCACCTGTGAAAACTCTCTCCTACAACCTGCTGATCTGTACATCATGATGTACAGCTCATGACTTACTAATGGGTGGTTCAAAGCTATTAACAATTTTGACTGTGACCACTATATATTAGTTGAATAAAAACCAAAGCAAAACTTATCATAGCTGACACGTTTCATCCTCTGAGGATATATGTATGGACGTGCATACACACACACACACACACACATATATATATATATAATTATTTATTTAAAAATATGATTCCATCGCTACATAAGAGTTCTCATGTTTCAAAACAAGAGCCGAAAACTTCAATATAATTATTTGAATTAAACTGAATTAAAGTACCAAGCTCTGTTCCATCTTCAAGCAAAATTTTTTTTTAATAACTAATTCTTGAAATTTACGCGTTTTATAATCATATTCATTATTAAAATTAAAATTACTATGGTAACGGCTAGAGTAATTATTTTAAAAAAAGGGGCATAAGGGTTAATAATTTGTATCAATATCTCAGTTACATTCAAAGAGGTCAAGTCAGGGTAAGGTTGAGGTGTCTAAATTCAAAGTGGAAAATGACATCATGATGTTGTATTGAGCAAAAGAGCTACATTCATTCATCATATTAGTAGATTTTCTCCAAAAAGATATGTGTAAGGGCCGTACTCAGACATGAGTTGGCAAACCACTATATATATGTATGTATGTGTGTGTATATATATATATATATATATATATATATATATATATATATATATATATATATATATAGATAACTAGACTCGTTTTCAAAAGCTTTCCTTGACGATCCGTTTAGGTGAAACCTAGGTAGGTTTGTCTGGCTCACTAAATTATATATATATATATATATATATATATATATATATATATATATATATGTGTGTGTGTGTGTGTGTGTATGTATATTGAGATAATTTACAAGGATTTTCAAATCAGTCAAGGATGATAAATTACTGAAATAAAAATGGTCAGAAAGAAAGAAAGAAAATGGAAAAAAAGAAAAGGGAGAAGAAAGGAACAGACAAAAAAGGAAGGGAACAAATAAAAAATAGGAAGTAGTGTAAGTCTAGATATGAGGGGTGGTCAGTGAAGAAAGAGAAAAAATGACTTATTTATTTTGGATACAGTAGCAATCTGAAGGTAGTTTTGACGTAAAGAAAACCTTAAATCTATTAACAAAATTAATATTATATTCAATAATAAGGAATAAACCCATTTATATGAAAGAGAGACAATTCAGAATTAAAGATATATCAAAATAAACAATACATCATAAAAAATAATTAAAACAAATTTATATATTGAAATGATATTATTTTTCTTAGGATGAAGTATCTTATTTAATGTCTACATTTAAATCCCTATATTTTAAATAATTCACATCTAAAAGGAAAAAAAACAATTAATATTTATCATTTTATATATAATATATTAAACCAATCATGAGGAAGATTAAAGAAATGTATAAATTTACACTTAAAATTAAAAAATAAAGTGAATGAAGAAGTGCCTTTAGAATAAATTTGATAACACTATACAATAAATTATTAAATATAAAAATATCAATTTAATTAATTAATTAATTAATAGTAAAAAATTTAAATAATATGAAATATTACATAAAAAACTCATTAATTATTAATAAAAATACGCAAAAAATATATACTCCTTAAATATTTTACTAAAATAAATCTTCAAATGCCACTTCATCATACCAAATAATACATTATATATCACTAAAATACACTTCAATACCACATATCAATATTATATATTAATATATACACCACATATTAATATATTAAATAAAAATATAATATTAATAAACATCTAAATACTTCATAAATAATCTTACCAATTAATTAAAATAAGTATATAAAGTTGAGCATATATAAACATCATAATTATGTATTATTACATAACAA
>CAHIKZ030004221.1:1837500-1841923 GCA_903632075.3 Acanthosepion pharaonis
TCGCTTTGAGGTGTTTAGGGTGGGAAGACTTAAATTGTAAATAGTTGTGGGTGTCGGTGATTTTAGTGTGTAGTGTCGTTTGTAGTTTCCTGTTTTCATCTATGTAAATGCGGGTGTCTAAAAATGTTACTGATGTTGTGGATTTTTCATATTCAAACTTAATTGAGTCGTGCACTGTGTTTAGGGTCATAAAGAATTGGGTAAGTTTGTCATCACACTACCCGTGTATACAAAGAATATATCATCGATATATCTTGCATAGAATACGCAGTCGCTACCAATGATTGGATAGATATGGGTTTCCTCAAATTTTCCCATGAATATTGTAGCATATGATGGAGCTGCAATGGTGCCCATGGCACAACCTCTTATTTGAAGGTAGTGTGCTCCATTGAAGTTGAAAGTATTCAATGTAAGGACATGCTCCATGAGTTTTATGATGACTTCTGTGGGGGGTCCTGTTTTTTCTTTTAGTAAAGTGCTTCCTGAAGGGCGGCCAGCCCTTCGATGTTTTTAATGTTTGAATATAGTGACCTAACGTCCATAGTCACTAGAATAGCTTTCTCTGGTATTGTTTGTATGTGATTAATTTTGTTCAGTAGATCTGTTGTGTCTCTGCTTCTCTGACCAGAGAAATTAAAACACCATATCAATTAAAGTCAAGCAATATGTAAAGAGATAATTGCCTTCTGTATTTTTATATCAGTAAGGTTTTTCGTTTAAACATTTTTGGCAGTAAATATTGCATCTGCACTTTTCCATGTTCCCTATATCAACATAATCCAATTATGGATGTGCGCATAGAACACAGTTCTAGCACAATATTATCAAGAAGTGACCTCATTGACAAATCATTCATGGTGAAATTCACATTCTGGGTCTCAAAGTCAGAATCCTACAGTTCTAAACCCTCAGACATGATTTTGCATTTAGTGTTTTCCTTATTTTAAACTGGATACCATCCAAGGTTAGAGATTCCAGTCTACCCTGCTATTTATCCCATAGCTAGAGATGTATTGATGCCTTTTTCTAAGGGCAACAGTATGAAAGTGAAAAGGTAAAATGAAAAAGGAAGACTCTGTGCCTTGAGTGTTTATTGGGACGTAAACTCAATTTAGACCTCAAGTAGAACTTGTAAATATGATCCATCAGTAAAGGGTCTAAAAAAATTGGTTTGTTCCCTTTACTACTCCAGTAAGAACCACACTCCTCCTTCTGTCTTCTATAAGAGTACTGTTGTCATATATGAGCAGGAGGTACTCTGTCTTTACTTTCCAATCTCAATAGAGTCCAAAGTATCTCCACATCCTTGTGAGTGACAAATTATTTTCCACTCTAAAAACCTTTTGTCACAGACAAAATGTTGCAAGCCTCTTGAGGCTCTATTTCTGTGAAAAGTGTTTAGACAAACTATATTACTTAGTTCAACTTCATATCTAAGACCTGCCATGCCACACAAATTGTAGCAATTAATTCCCTTCTTATTCCACTGCTGAGATATAAGCTCCACTCAGGCAGCTTCTTGCCACATACTGCTGCTTTGTGGAACCAAGCCTCAAGAGGATGTTTCCCTGATCACTACAATCTTAATCTGTTCAAATCTAGAGTTAATCATTATCTTCCCCATATATGTGCATAATCTGTGTTCTTTACTCTGTAACTCTCTACCTCGAGTGGCTCTCGGGCCTTGTACAGCGTGAAAATTATGAAAGAAAGAAGTAACCATCAAATAATGGGATCTGAAGGACACAAAAATGAAGAGTTTCAATTCTAATTTCCCCCTTGATAAGAAAATAACATTTACACAAAAGAGAATATTTCTAAAGCAATATTTCATGAATTTTTTTTATATGTATTCTGTAGTTTTTTCTGTAGAGAAATACAATCCTTATTAGACATTGATCATCATCTGTGTCTGAATGTTCTTAAAAATCAATTCATGTTTATAATTACAATTTTTTAATTCAAATACCTGATGAGAATTGATTGATTGATATGTTTTAGCAGGTTACTTAAATCTGTAAGAATTATCTTTTTGGAGATAATAATGATTTAGTGGTACAAGTCTTACTAATTAACCCATAGGTGTGGGAAAGTTGAGGTGGATTCATAGAGTTCCCAAGGGTATGTATGTAAGTCAATATAATGTCTCTCAACAGATACTGGAACTTGGCTCTATGATTAACAATTACAAGACATAATCATAATTATACCAGCAGCCTTATGCTCATTTCTATTTTTATGTAGTATAGATAGATAGGAACACACTGAGATAGACAGATACGAACGGAATGAGATAGATATAACCAGTGGCTGTGACTTTCCATTATGAAGGTACTGGGTTGGTAGTTTGGTGGCTGCTGTCATTAGGGGCCCAAACTCTTTGGTAACACTTAGGCTGCTCTGATCAACAGTTGAATAATATTGTGGTACCTGTAGTGCCATGTCGCACATGGGTAGGTGTCCCTGCATGTATTTCCAGTGGGCAACCCTGTGGCTACATTATGCTCCGCTCTCAGCCATGCACTGGCTGGTTTGTATTGCCATTGGTGATAGATAGTGACAATTATTGTGGTCTTTTTTCAGGATTTTCTTCATGATACTCCTTTGACTGATATCTTTAACCTTCCAATTGAAAATTGTACCACTGAGGTTTCCTCTTGGGTCAAAGCTGGCATGGATGCTTTCATCCCTTTTCAGAAAAACCAGGTGAAACTGCAATCCTTTCCATGGTTCATGCCAGCATGCTCATCTGCCATAGCACACAGGAACCACTATTTCCAACTACACCATCATGACAGCTCTCATCATAACAGGAGCCTATTTTGCTACTGTGTGTAACAAATGTAAGAGAGTCCTCGAAGGAGCTTGCTGAGAGAATGAGGCACTGCACAGCCTTTAAAAGTTTTGGCTCTCATAATTACTCATGGCTCTGTAATAGGGTACTAAATAAGTGCAAGGTGTCTATTCTCCCACCTCTTCAATTGATTTGAGATGTAAAACTCTGCTGATAAAGGTAAATGCTTTACCCATAAATTCTCCTCAAATATCACAATCTAACTTCCCACATAGAACTGAGTTGAGTGATATGCATTTAACCCCTTCCATGGTTTCTGCTATCATCTCTAACCTGGATCCCCACAAAGCATGTGGACCTGATGGTATCCCTGTAATAGTCATTAATAAGTGTGCTCCCAGACTGGCTCCTGTTCTCTCTAAACTGTATAATAAATGCCTCACTGCCTCCTGCTTGCTGAAAAGCATCATCAGTTGTTAAGAAATCTAGTGAACAGTCTGACCCATCCAACTATTAGCCTTCTACATCTTTTTGGGAAGCTACTAGAGTCTCTAATCTATGCTAAATTGGTTCATCTCTCATGATAGGGCCTTTTCTCAGAAAAGTAATATGGCTTTTGTTTTTTCAGGTCAACTGCTGATGATATGCTAACGATAATTGTGGAAATTGCCATTCGTGCTTTAGACAAAAACAGTAAAGCCTGGGCTATAGCACTGGGCATATCAAAAGTCTCTGACAGGGTCTGGCATTTAGGTCTTCTCCACAAGCTAAAATGTTATGGTATCCTGAGCCCATTTTTGAGCTGATCCAGTCGTACCTATCAAATCATGAAATGAAAGTTGTCCACTTATCTACATCCTTTTGTACTAACACGAATGTCCCCCAGGGCTTCATCCTTAGTCCTATGCTGTTTTTAAACTCCATTAACGACCTTCCCAATTAAATCAGCTCTCTTGATATCTATGCAGATGACACTGCCATTTACTCCTGCTTCAATAGTAAGATTGATCAGTCTGACAAGGTCAAAACCGTGTGCAAAACAACTTCAAGACTTGGGGCAAAAGATGGTTTGTTAAATTTAACACCTCCAAAACTAAACTCCTATCTGAGAGGCTTCTCACTGCCTTACATCAGTATGGCTGATGCTATCCTCCAAGAAAGTGACTCGTTACACCTCCCCAAGCTAACATTCTCAGCTGACATGAAACCATTGCTAGGACAGCTACTAAGAAATTTGGTTCACTGTGCCAAGCAAGACAATTCTCTCCAGAATCTATCTTACATATCTACCTCAATGCTTAGAATATTGCTACCATATATGGTCTGGTGATCCTGCTGTTTACCAGGAAATTTCCTTGATAAGATCTAAAGAAGAATCAGCAATATTACTGGTTCTGATTGATTAAAAATATATATATATATAAGTTACAAAAATTATAAACAAAATAAAAAGCAAGGAAAAGTAAAAAATAAAAATTACCTCTAATTCTAGATAAATTCCGTTTTTGTCTTTGCTTTGGAAATACATTGGTGTTTTTGGAATGGTGTATTTTATTATTTCAATCTCATTTTGCATTTCTTCAATATATAACAGCATTCTGAAATATTCTTTGTAATTGTTCACAG
>CAHIKZ030004222.1:0-39057 GCA_903632075.3 Acanthosepion pharaonis
GGTGTTCATCCTGCCTTTAAATTTACAAGTAGATAAGGAGGTCAATGGTTCATTGCCCTTTTAGATGTTCTTGTTCAAAGAACTCCTTCCTTGTTTATTACCTCTGTACAGGAAGTCTACTTTTACAGGACTCTTATACCCGTTGGGACTCCTTTTGTCCTAAACAACAAAAGATTAATTTGATTAGGACCCTGACACATAGGGCGTTAATGATCTGTTCGGATGACACCTTGAAACATGAAATCAGTTGTTTAACTGAGATCTTTGTGAACAATGGTTATCCGTTGAACATTGTTCAATCGGTTATTCGAGATGAGACCGCTAGGTTCAACAAAATCAAACCTGCTTCAGTTGGTAAATGTCGGTCTATCTTCGTTTACCGTGGTTTGGTAGGATTAGTGAATCCTTCGCCAAGCGTATTTCATATGGTTCACGTGAGTGTTATTTTGCAGCGAACGTTCGTGTTGTTTTTCAAACTAGGTCTGTACTTCCATCTATGTGTAAGATGTTCTACCCCCCACCATATTAACTCTGTTATTTACTATTTCAAATGTAGTTGTGGATGCGACTACATAGGTAGAACGATGACACAGCGGTTGGACGTGAGAATTAACAACACGTACCTGCGATAATACTAAACAAAAATTTTCTTTTTGGGCGATACCATTCGTAACACTTATGGGTCTTCCATTGCGGATCATTTTATAAAAATCCAACGTACGATGGATTTCGTGTGTGAACTGGTTTTCCGTCTTGGCCAGTTCGCACACTTTTCCCATCTCAAGGTGTTGGAATCGCTTTACATCAGGTCCAAGCAGCCTTCTCTTTGCAAACAAAGAGATTGTTTGCTTGGACTTGCTGTTCTACGCTTCTAGCAGCTTGGTTGGTATAATTTTATCTTTCCTTCCTTCCTGTCCATTCATTCATGTCACCCATGACAGACTTTTTTCTTTTTCCTCATAATCTAAATTCCCCGTTAACAGTTCTGACGAGAGGGGACGAAACCAGTCAAGTAAGTAATGTTCCTAGTGGGAATATTCTTAAGTGATACAGTAATGTTCGTAGTTCGTAGGATTTCGTTGTCAAACTTTTGAATCTTCCTATACTTGGATTTTGATTGGTCATTCTAGCTTTTGTAACAATGTTTTTCCCCTAGCGAAGAATCGTTAATTAATTTGAAACTTTTAAAACCATTTATTTTATATTCAACATCATCACTTGATAAGACACCGAGGGTGTTGAAACAAAATGGCTATTTTGTAGTGATTTTATAACATATTTGTTTTATAAATTATTTTTTATAAATAATAAATATATATATATATATATATATATATATATATATATATATATATATATATATATAATATTAGTGGTAAATCTACACATACATATGCAATATATATATATATATATATTTTTTTTTTTATTCGAATGGAATAAATTATGACCATGGAATATTGGTGTTTAAGACTTTTTATTATATATGAGTATATAATATATATGATGGACTCTCCCGTCGATTTCGACGTATGAGGTTCCGACATTTTTTTAATGACCTTTATGTTTGAATCTACAGTGACATTTCAGACCTGTTAATGACTTGCAAAAGAAAACCACAGATTGGGCAAGCGTGTGTGAGCAAAGAGGGTGCACTTCTCTGGCACATTCACGGAGCTTGACAACGCTTTTGCAAAAAAATTCCAGTGTAAGTTACACTTTTCCAAGCTTTGCGATCCAAGGCAGTATTCTCCAAATCAGTGTGCAATATTTGCAGCTGCAAAGGTTACTTTTCAGCTTATCTTTAAACCTGAGCAAGGGTCTGCCAAGCTGGCTGTACATGAGAATTTTTGGAATTCTACCATAAATGAGTATATATACATATATATATAAATGTATATATATATAGATGATATATAAATGAGTGTATATATATATATATATATATATATATATAATATATATATATATATAAATATATATATATATATATATATATATATATATATATATATAAATTATATATATATATGTATATATATATATATATATATATATAAATGAACGTATGCATAATGTATACGTATACATAATGCATACGTTCATTTATTATAACAATGATATACTCACATACTCAATTTAAAGAGGTTTTGATTTTCATATGCACTCTTATTATGATTTATTGTTACTTATTCTTCTTTCAAAAAAAAACAATTAATGACCTTAAAAATTTTCATGGTACGTCTAAAAATCATTTTACGGTACACAGGTGCAAAATCACTGCCCTACAGTGTAGTATCCAATAACATAAGTAACTTTCGATATATAACAAATGATATAGTGAGACTAACTGTTTAACATTATGATGTCCGATGCCCAATACAAATAACTTGCTACCCTGGAGAATAGCACAAACTGAAATAATTAATAGGCTCTCAGGTCTCTCCGTTAGGCGGCAAAAATTATTTCTCATACATAAAAACATTTCACGACTGAATGAGTTCATTCAAAAGAATTCTTTGCGAATTTACGAATACATACCGCCTACTGTGAGCAGTGGAATATACAACTTTTGATTCAATCTCTAGAACCAAGGTTTCCAACCTTCCCATATTCCCTGATTCATCTATTTGATCGCCTCCTTGTGTGAATATTGTAGATATATGAATATTTATGCGAGTAACGTTTACGTTGAGGGTCGTCTCTTTCATCGAGTGGTCTTATAGGCAATTCTTCAGTTCCTGATGCTACAATGCAGGCTGAAGAAACGACGGATAATTTTCTGTGTTTCTTTTCCATGCTTTATTTCAAAGTGTGTGTGGGTGGAACACAATAGTAAAAGCAACGCTTCTCGGAGGAGGAGACAGTGAGAGGGAAAGAGAGTGGCTAACATGCATTCATCACGTGGTTGTCTATCTTTCTAAGGAATCCTAGAGCAGCGAGGCGTAAGCATATTCCATAATTGAAACCTAACAGAAACCAAACATAACCGTGGAATCACATTCTAACACAAACCAAACATGGCCGACGTTATGCCACATAACAACAGTAACACTACATGGGCGAGGAGTCGTCTTTGGTGTTTTTATGCTTCTTCTTCTTCTTCATCAAGGACATAGGCGATCATTGTTTTCCACAATCTCCTATCCTTTGCAGCTCTTAATAAATGTTGTCTTTTTGTTATTTCTTCTTGTTCTGCTGCGTAAACTTTTCAAGGCGATGCAACTAACGCAAATAACTCTTCGTCCTGAAGCCGACATCTTGTTTGCACTTTTCTGTTTTCTATCAGGAAAACTTCGAGCTTACTGCACGTTCGTCACTTCACCTTTTTCGACGACTATTTCCTCGACCTAAGGCTAACATCTCGTTCGAACCTTCTGTTTTCTATCAGGAAAACATAGCCCTTGCAACACTGTCATCACGACACCTTTTTTCAATGACTAATTTCTCGTCGAGTGGCGAAACATATAGTTCGAGCCTTGCCTTTCGTCCATGACCAGGGAACTTTGAAACCTTCAACAGTTAAGAATGAGAATTTATCATATCCGTTGAACTCTAAACATTATGAACCAGTACCTTAAAAATATAACATTACACTCACACTAACAAACTCGCAGTGAGTATTTTCTTTGTTGTATGTATAATATTCCGTATAAATTGACTGTTCTGGAACCTTCTTCCTGAAGAACTTTTCCCGCCTTAGCCATCTTTGTTTTCTGTTTTGGCGCGGAACACTGTCATTCCTTCAGTGACCTCTTGTCACAACCTTTTCATTAATTGCAAAGATCCAGTAATTTTACTGATGGTCTCCACTGTCGAGACAATTTACTTGTTTAAATATACAAAAAGTCTATATTTGTTCTTTTACCAGACTCATTTTTGTCGTTTAATCCTGGCTATCTACTTGTATTATTTTTATGCACTTGTTGAATAACCCTTTTCCTCACTAAGATCATTCACTCAATATTTTTACTTTGTTTGTGGATTCAGTAGTCATAAGTAGTGTCTGGCACAAGGCCACTTTTTAATATACCAGCACTGAATGCTACCGCGTCTGCAACACTGCCATAGATTTAGTTAAGCTCACTAAGTATTATGCGCTATTTTCGTCTGCCTCTGTTGCCTTCAGTCTGTCCTCTTAGTATCTGATTTTCCAAACCCTCTTTCCTTATTATGCTTCTGAGAAATTTCGGCTGTCTCTCTTTTTGATCTTGTTTCCATTTTCTCTTCGTCGTTGCTAACATATTCGGTCCATGATATCCTCAGCATTCTTTTGTAGAACCACATTTCTGTTGCTTTATGTATTTTCTTCATCTTTGAGGAGATTGTCCGAAATTCAGGAGAGTCATCACCGCGTAAGATCTAAAGATCAGTCATTTGTCATGCGTGATACACGCTTAGGCGATCATGCATCTTTCGAAACATGATTTTTCTCACATTTCCCATTTCTTTCTGCGGTAGACCAGTTGCTATCAAGGCTATAGAACACGGTCTGTCCTGCTATTTACACATAGCTTGTAGAAGAAGGAATTCATATCTTTCCCAAGGATATTAGTACCTTAGAGAATGTAATGGATTCGAGTGAAATTCGAACTCGGCTTCCCGATTCCTCAATCCAAGCCGCTATCCATGCCTCCTAAGTTCTAAAGATACATGAAAAAATATCCAGCAATGTTTAGGAGCGTGGTTTCATAAATTCATTCGTAAGAGTAGTGAGTTCAGCCATCCATGGAATCTCTATAGTTTTGGCGATTTCCGTAACTAAAGGAAACATTTGTAAAAAATAAATTTGGTTTCCGACAATTAAATTTAGATATTATGTGGTTTACCACATCACGTTGAAACAGCGTACGATCAACGAAGTAACATTGAGTCTGGTTTTTACCTGGGTAGTTGAACGCTTGTGACTAATCGGTGCTGACTTTGTACCCGAAGACCTCTATCTCTTTGGCTTAATGAAAGACATTTTGAGAGACAAATACTATGGTAGTGGTGAAGAAGTGAAAACTGCTATCAGGTATTGACTACATCAAAAGTCAGGTGATTTTTACGAAGCTAGAATTCATATTCTCATTCCTTGCTGGAACACTGCCATTGAAAGATGATTTGGTTTGCGTTGTTTTTACGACATAGCAACCTCAGTGGGTTATTTAGTGCTGACGAGATTTTTATAATCTAGTAGTATTTTTTTTAAATGTAATGCTGTTAATGTTTTTTTTCTAAAATGTGTTGCTGGTAATATTTTTTTTTCTTCAAAAATGTATTGCTTGAAATACATTTTTCTTCAAAAATGTATTGCTGGAAATATATTTTTCTTCAAAAATGTATTGCTAGTAATATTTTTTTTCCAAAAAAAATGTATTGCTGGTAATATGTCTTTCCTTCAAAAATGTATTGATTGTAATATTTTTTCTCAAAAATGTATTACTGGTAATATTTTTTCCCTTGAGAAATGTATTGCTGGTAATATTTCTTTCCTTCGAAAATGTATCGCTGGTAACATTTCTTTTTTTTCAAAAATATTACTGGTAAACTTTTTCTTCAAAAAAGTATTGCTAACATTAAAACATATTTTTTATACTTCGTAGGGTTTTGACCCCAGTTTGGGGGTTAAATATTTCTCCATAGTTTCTACTACCCCGGGTCAGGTTTGACCTGGAAACACCAGCAACTAACAGGTGGTCCAAAACGCTCATTCAATCCTCCTGATTAGAGGCCTTGATTTTGGATGTAGTTTACCGTTTTACCCAGGACGCGGATGTAGTTTATCGTCATACCCAGGACGAGTCACTGAAACTGATGTTGGGGGTAGGGATGCGAATCATTAATGTATAATTATATTTTGATGTAGAATATTGATGTAGTGGAATAACCAGTCACCCCATGAATGATTACATTATAGGTAGTAAGTACTTATAAAGTCAAATGTCTTCGAGAGACTCGAGGAAGAGTGAGAGAGAGAATACGCAAGCACGTCCAACCTTCCAATTAGTAGCACTCACTACTAGATTGACCTGTATTTTATATTGTACTGGTTGTGTACAATAAACCTTTCTTCTATTATCCACCTGGTGGTAAGTATTTATTCCTTGGCACGGAATATAATATATATATTTTATTATGTTCCTCATTTATTATTAAAACAAATTGCATTATTTTTGACCCACCCTGGCATTTTCGAATAATTAACTCGATTTAATCTTACTATGTCTAACTACACTGACAATGTGTCATCTACAACTTCCTATTTAGTATCTAATTTTACAAGAGACAATTCAGCCCAGGATTAGTTTAAACGTAGGTCCTCTGACCTTACTAGGTGTTTATGTTTGCTGTCATGGATAAAGTATTTGAGATAAAGGCCTTCTTACAAAAAATGACTTAAATACTGACACTTTGTTTGGTAGAAAATTCACAATTGTGTGTATGTTACTCTTAATCAGAGAATTACAGTAGCGAAATAAATGTTTTTATGGGATAGAGATAGTTGTTTTCCAGAAGCTGGCCAAAGTATTAAGAAACAGGAAAATTCCGTTAGAAATAACGAAAAGAGTACTCAACTGTTATGTAATATTGGTGTTCTTACATGGCAATGAATACTGCACAATCTCCGCACATCGAAGCAACAGAAATGTGGTACTACAGAAGAATGTTGGCAATGACATTAACACGCAAGTAACAACTAAGTTTTAGAGAAAATGGAAATAAAATATGTACTTGTATTTAGCACTAGAACTATACAGATGAAATTTATATGGTACATACTGAAACACGAGTGCTTGGAAAATTTGATACTCACAGGTTATACTGAAGGCGAGACAGAGGGAAAAAATGCATAACCGACCTTAATGAGTTTGTGTAAATGTTTGGCTGAAGAGGATTTCAAGTCATAACACAAAAAACACAATTTACGAAGAGGCAAAAAGAAAAGGATATTGTGCAGGTCATCAAGAAAATATCACATAGAAGAAAAGTGTAAAAAAGAGTTATCAGTAAAACAAAATGACAGGCGCTTGGTCATCAATAAAAACTTTAGGAAGATTAGCTAAACATAAATCAATTTAGATTTTGTGTCCAATCTCTTCTGTAATTGTTGTTGCAATCATTCTATATAGTTTTATTTTGTCTATTTTCTAGTGTTTATGAGCCGAAGTGATGACACTTTTCAAAGAAATAATTACCCTGCGAAGATAATGACAGAAATCAACCTTTTATTACTACCGGATATTTCCCAACAACTGTCATTTTGTGTAATATTTGAATGATGGAGAATAAGAAGGTTGATAGAATTAGTATTTTGTTATTATCAAATAAGCGAATGATTGGTAGTTTTGATAGTACTGCAACGTATCGTATTTAGCTGTCTGAACAACCACCATGGTTAAACGGCGCTTTTAAAAGTATTTACACACAAAAAGATATCCGGTTTTACCATAAACCGCCCCACGCGGTCGGATAAGGCACAAGGCTTAATTTAGATTCTTGTGTGGTATCTGAGCTCGTAGTATCGTTCAGTCAAAATTCCCCGTAGACTCCGTAAAAAACAGAAGTCGGGTAGTTTTCTCCGCGACGAAACTCTACCCTTCGACAGAGCCTCGTCTGGTCGTCCAGCACACTTCCGGATAGTGTATAAAATGTTTGACGCAATGTACAGGAACAGAATACAGCATATTTTTAATGGTTTATTATTTGGAATTAATTTCTATATCAATATCTCAAATAAGTTCACCAAAAAAAGTTTTAGTGCTATATATTTGTATCAGCCTGATGGAGGTACGATGTGATTGTTAGGTGTATTGTTCTAATTAACAAATCGGGGTAAATGTTTGCATTTTATACCTGCCGAATTTTTCCTTTTGGAAATGTTTTAACAGCTTCAAATAACTATTTGTACGTAGCAATTTACTAGTAGTCCAAGCATAGTTATTAATATTATTATTGTAACCATTGTTATAAAACATAGACAAGGAATTTGAGGTTCCAACATGATCAGTTGTATTTTTTGAAGCTTGCTACTAAACAGGGATGTTTCTAGAATTATTCACGGTAGGTAGCAATAGAAATAAAATACACGGTCCAAAAGTTATTGAAAGAACACATAGTAAGAGGTTTCTTATGTGATGTATTCGAGCAATAAAAAAGCTTGTCCCTTTAATCAATGTTGGTCATTAGATTGAAAATGCAACAGATATACAATAGAAGGATACAAAACCTAGTAAATCTGTTCGATTGAATTAATATGCAAAAGTATACTAATATAAGTATTAGATTTTAAATCTATCTTTATTTCCAAAACTGCAATTTTTTATAAAAAGTTAATTGTAGATTGTTCTATGATTTTATCCTTATTTTCGGTAATTTTCGGTAAAAATTGCTCAATTGTTAGATTAAGCTTAGAACTGCTGTATCTTATAAAGGATTAAACATAACTTACTGAAATTCTCTGTGGCTTTTATAACACTACTGGACAATACTTTGAGCAATAAGAATATATAATTACTCTCAAGCTTAACAGAAGAATCGTGATGGAATCGATTATAAATGACATATTCATCATTAATTAATCATAGCTCAGGATCAGAAGCTCATGAAATATTTATATAAAGTTCAAATACATATATAAAATAATAAAATAATAAAGTTCAAATACATATATAAAGTTCAAATACATATAAAAATAATAAAATAATAAAGTTCAAATACATATATAAAGTTCAAATATATATATATATATATATATATATATATATATATATATATATATATTATTCCAGAATCCTTTTCTTATACAAGGTGATCTTCGCCCATTCTTCCCTTCTAACTTTCTGTACTATAGTAACAATTTGCCTTACGCTAGTTTTACGTACGATTTCATTTTCATTTTTTTTTTGATTGCTCTTTGAACTGACATAGCTGAAACTTTCTCTCACATGCCGAAAGTCTCATGACTTGAGTCGATCTTTTCTAATTACATCATTAACTGAAAGTTGAAATGATGATTCCTCTTGCTGTTGTGACCTCCTGATCCAGATTTCCTGTCTAATGTTCCTCTTATTGAAACTTATTCCCTGTTCTCTTGATGGTTCTTGGATGGACTTTGAAGATGGAAGCAAGAGTATGAATATTGGTTCCACTACTGAAGGAATTAATGATCTTTTTCCTCTCAACATTGCTCATTTGGGAAGACAGTGGGGCTTACACAAAATAATTTTAACCCGTTCTCTATCTCAAATGGTTTTTCAGTGATTCATACGACAAATGCTGTCAAGACTGCAAAGCGTCTTATCTGAAAACCTGGAAAAAATCTCAATTAGTTTAGTGTTCATATATATATATATATATATATATATATATATATATATATATATATATACTGGGGCTGCAAATTTATGTACACAGTAAATATTATGCCACTATTAATATGTTTGTATAATCAATACAATACTTTCTGCATTCCTACTTTTGCATCACCCTCTAAACAGGCACACACTCGTATACTAATTTTACTCAATATAATGCTTGTTCTTTAAGAGAATCAACCAAATAAAATCTCTTCAAATCAGATTAATATATGGTATAAAATATGATATAAAAAGCAAGATTATTACAGGCTGAAGCAAACAAAGCATAATAGCATAATCTAGTGAAGGAAGGATAGCAAAGAGTTGTAATCCTAGACAGGATTATATACGTATTGAAATATTTATAGAGAGATTTATGTCATTGTCTAGAATATGATTTATTTTTGCAGAGAAGTAGTTGAGTGATATTTGATTCATACGGAAGACGTTTTTATAGCAAATAGGAAATATGATCTCCAGATTTCCACGAGGCCATAGTGAAATTTTAAACACATAGATATTATTTCATGCCACAGACGTTAACATAGGTTCTAAGCACGAACTGGAACTCAAAGCTGAATCTGTCAATGATTAGATGAAAAAACCGAGCAATGAACAAAGACGGAATAGGAACTCTTTGACTGATAGGCTCCAATAATTAATTTAACAAAATATAGTTTATTAATCTATTTAAGAAGGCTCAAAATTAATGAGGGCCATGTAAATGCGGCATTAATCGGTAATCCGTTTACTAACTGATGATATCTCCACATGACAGATGGATTGGTGCAGCAAAAGATGGCGAAAGGCAAGATTGTCGGAACTGGCAATATACAGGGTACGATGGATAAATTATCTTCTTAAAATTGAAATAACACTGACATCTCATTTTAACAAATATATTTACCATAATTACACAAAAATATCTTGAAATACTATAGAGTAAAGGTATTCAATAAAATCGCCATTAGCTTCAACCACGGCTTCCAAACGATGTCGGAATCTCCTAAAACGCTTCTAGACGATCTCCATGTTTAATTTGAGGAATACTTCCATAATCCTTGCCTTCAGTTCATCTTTTGTGTTACAAGTAGTTTTATTGATCTTTCGCTCAACTCCACCACACATAATAATCAAGGAGCTTGCAGTCTGGGATGTTACGCAGCCATGTGTAAGGGGTGATGTGGTCGGTTAAATTGCCTGAGAACCATGACTGTTCTGCTGCTTGTGTGGCATGATGCAGAGTCCTGTTGCCAGTCATAGGCTCTTCACCCAGGGCAGCACTGCCTCCTCAAGGCACTTGATGTAGGCCTCATGGTTCTGTCTAAGTCCTTGGAGGAAGACGAATGGAGGAAAAACATCACCATCGCTAGTGTTCACTCCAAACATCTTCGTTATCACCATTAGACTCATTCAACTCTTTCCGAATCCATTGGACTGGCATCAGATTCACACCCAAACACACTGAAATGTTCATAAGCATGCTTCTGGCGCGAATTTCAAATAATATTAGATGCCTTTTTCTTAATTTCTGACGAAGTGAATTTCATAATGTTTTTTCTTTTTCTCAGAGACGGTGTCCAACTGACCCTACTATATTGTGCAGTCGACAAAATCAAAAACAAACAATACGCATGCGCGTAATTAAAAATATAAAATGGCGAAAAATTTACCCATCGCACACTTTAGATGATATGTATGTATGAGAGAAGACACATTTTCAGTAATAGTTTATTCTTTTCATGGTGTCGGGTTAAACTAATATATTCTTATTTTTTTCCAGGTATCTAAACTATATTCTATAATTTTTGAAAGGGAGCATTTCACTGAAAATTTCATAGCTTGCATCTAATAACAAAGACAAACCATATTTGTCTTCATTTCTAAGAAACTAACTATTTACACTATTTACGTCTTTTTCGGACTGTTGTTCTTATCTATGTAGCCATATTCCCGATGTTTCGGCCATTATAC
Source organism: Acanthosepion pharaonis (assembly GCA_903632075.3). Classification (NCBI taxonomy): domain Eukaryota; kingdom Metazoa; phylum Mollusca; class Cephalopoda; order Sepiida; family Sepiidae; genus Acanthosepion; species Acanthosepion pharaonis. The sequence continues at coordinate 11,316 of CAHIKZ030004222.1, forward strand.
GCTCCGGCGTTCTTCATATGATTGGAATTTTGAGTTTGAAATTGGACTTTTCGCGACAGCCCTGTACACAAGTTTTATCAAACTATTATACCTAAAATTCTCTTATTTTTCTGTGCATCTCACCCACTTCCCTTATCCTGACATTTCTTTCGGAAGCATATATTTTTTCACATTTAGTAAAAAGTTATTTTTTTATATAATAATTTTTGGCCCAATGAAAGGCCCGAGGGACACTTCATGTAGAGGATTACTGTGAGATTGCGTATTAGCATAAGAATATGCAAGATGTGCAGAGGTTCTAGGGGTGAGGATCATGAGAGAAACAGAGGAAAACATCCAAAACTAATTTTTGTAAATAGATCTGCTTTACGACAAAGAAAATCTTGGTGGTATCTCAGTTTGTTCTGGAACTTTACTGGTTCTCGGTAATGATGCTTAGATGTGTGTTCGAATATTCTCGACTTGTGACAACTGTGCTTAATTACTTAAGAACCTATGGAAGTACTCAGATGAGTGATTTATGATGTTGATCTAGAGCTCTGAAGCAGATACACTTTTTTATTGAGCCTTGCGCTTGCGTGCTGTATTATGGTGCCTATGTGGTTTAATATAATTCTTCGACTTTGGTTATTATAGCGAGTTTTTTCCATTACTTAACAGTTACAGGACCTATCCTCTTTACTCAATATGTGTATACGTTATGTTGAGATAGAGAGTGCAATTAGATACTAAAGGCTGCTGTTAATTTGACAGCAATAGATTCCTGTAAGTTGCCAGTTGGCCAGAGTATTGGCAAGAGAAAAAATGTCCCAAATAATTGATAGTCAATTACAAAGTGAAAATTACATTTAGCAAACCTTTAGAAGCGTTGAAAGTGAACAATATTGCGAACTTCGGTGCGTTTATTTAAATAAATACTAAAATATAATAATTTCAATAGCTAAAGTTAAAAGGAAACAGACGACTTTAAAATAATGAAACTGAAAGTAAAATATAATCTAATTATAGTACAACGCTTGCACATTAGCCACTGAAGGATATAAGTTTGTTTTATGGATTGTTGCAGACGGGAAAGAGCGTAAACAATTAATGGCTTAAATGAGACAAACGACATCAAAGGAAAATTATTCAAGATGTTATTTGCCAGTAATTATCAGTAGATTTACCCAAAGAGAAAATACATTATGCTTGTTTGGCATTTTTCTTGACAAACTAATGTATTCAGGATAAAAAAAATCATCATAGGATTAAGAAACAGCAAAAGATGAAAATTACGCATCATCCATTACAAGATGTTTGATTAGATTAATAGGCACATGCACAGAATATTAATATTTAAGCAGTCGGCTCGAAAAGCCACTGACGTGAAATGCTGATTGGAATGGAATATTTTCTGTCTTATTGATTAAAAATAGCAAAGTTTCGACTTTTTAATTTCACGTTTACCCTGTCAACTTACATTTCAAATAGATAAATAATCTTTACAAAGAATTACATAAAACTTATCTCTAATATATATATATATATATATATATATATATATATATATATATATATATATATATATTTATATTTACTTCCATACTCTTTCTATCTATTATTTTTTTCATAACTATGTATTTTTTTTCTTCATCTATATGACAATTCGTTATCTATCATCTATCTATGTATAGACAATTCTATATATATATATATATATATATATATATATATATATATATATATATATATATATAATATGACACTTCATAACTATCTTTTTACATCAATTACTATACTATCCATATCAGTCAATTCTTAAGATATATATATATATATATATATATATACATTTGCGTACTCACACACACACACACACACACACATATATATATATATATATATATATATATATGTGTGTGTGTGTTTCTTCATATCTATCTATTCATTTTCCGTGTCATCGACGCTAGTCAATTTTTATCTATCCATCTATATATTTATCTATCGATATATATATATATATATATATATATATATATATATATATATATATATATATATATATATATAGACTCTGTTGTACAGCTCAGAATTGTGGAACCCGTATATTTGCTGCATCAATCAGCTCCGATATCTTAAACAAAATCTTTGGTTATACTTTTTGGCGATGTCTGATGTTGATCTCTCAAAATGCAATATTGGTGGAATTGTGACCGTTTGAGGGTAATGGGTCAGTTATAATGAGAAGATTAGCATCTAGGTCCCACCTTTTACCGTCGAATTTGGTAAATATAACCTCCATTTCTACACCACAAGTTTCTTTTATCTAACCCTGTTTCCCGCCTCTGGAACTCCCTTCCGTTTCCCTGATAGCTATAATCTTCAAAAATTTTAATACAACGTCAATCGTCATCTTCTATTTTCTTGAACCCCGTTCAGCTTTTTTTTTTTCCTCTGTCCCCTCTATACTCAGTCTTTCTTTTCTCCTTCACTCTCTGTAACCACCTTTGCGTACTCGTGGCATTCCTGCATTGCTTTGGGTCATATTATTAAAATAATACTTCAATAACCAGAAAATTGTTTATGATTTGTTTGGGCTTGGACGAAGTCAGAATAAATAAGTAAATAGTGGGTTTATTCAACTTTGTTGAACAATTTATGCATTAAGTGTAGCAGCAAAATAGTGCAAATTGTGTAACAGCATAATTTTCCATCCCACAAAATGTTTAATATCTAAGAAACCACCAAACTAATTGAGTTTATTTTTACTGTATCTTCAGATAAGACGTTTAGCCATCGTGACACCATTTGTCGTAAGAATCACTGAAAAACCCTTTTAGTTATTCAGCTAGAAAGAGAAGAGCTTCGAACCTTTTTGTGTGAGCAATGTCTTCTAAGATGAGCAATGGAGAGAGGAATAACATCATTCAGGCCTTCAGTAATGGTACCTAAACTCGTACTCTGCCTTATGTCTTCAACGTTCATTCATGAACCATCAATAGAACGGGGAATAAGTTAAAAAAAAAAAAAAAAAAGAGAGAGAACAGTAGAAAAAAAAACTGAATCATGAGGTCAAACGGCAAGAGGGATCATCATTTCAAATTAATGCTAAAGAGATCAATTATAAAAGATTCAACTCAATCCATAAGACTTTTGGCACGTGAGACAGGGGTTTCAGCTATATCAGTCCAAAGAAAAGTGAAAAAAAGACTTGAAATAAAATCATACGTGAAACCTGGACAGTTAGGAGGTTACAGGGCGAAGATGAATAAGATGTAAAATAATATATATATATATATATATATATATATATATATATATATATATATATATATATATATATATTGGCTCCTGAAATATCAATTTTCAGTTGAGCTCTCTGGGGATGAGGTGTGGGTTGGTAAACAGTGACTATTATAGCTATATAGCGAGACTCTTCGCAAAAAAGCGAATCGAGTCACTGTCGGTCACTGGGCGTGTTTCTAAAAATAAATACGCTAAAAAAATTCACTTTCAGCCCTACCGTGCGCCGACGGTTTAATGATTAGAATCTCCGACTGACACCAATTCAGTCGGGTTTCGATCCTAGCTGGAGGCAACCGGATGTCTAGCCACACTGATGAGCTGCGAAACAGTCTGTCTGTGGATGACGTTATATATAAGCTTTACTTCAATAACTTCCGATCATTAGCTATAATTAATTAATGATCAACTTGTCATTTTCATTTGATCGATTTCATCACGATTCTTCTGTTTGATGAGTAATTATACATCATTATTGCATAAAGTGGTGTCCTATAGTTTTTTATAAAAATCTCGCAGAATTCCAGTAAGATATTTAAGCATTTCCAAGACACAACGTTTTAAGCTTAATGTAACAATTGGACAATTTTTCTGTTACTCGATTTGGACAATTTTGTTGTTACAACCGGAGAGTGCCTGTCAACCAGGGCAGCTAGCTAGTTCCCATTGCAGACGCCGGCTCAGGTGCGTTTATGTATTATACTGCAAGTATGCTAAGTAGACCTTAGTTACAGTTTCTGGGAGATGGCACGTTATCTAGCATGATCATTAGTCTGAACAATGACGGCACGCTCAAACTCTCGGACACAATGACTTTTCACTTCGTGCGAGCACAACCATCGACGGCCCCTGAGTGTTACGTCTACCCAATTTCACTTACAAGACTTGGCTTAATCCATTGTATGGTTTTCAGTCACTTTCCGAAGGTGTCACACGCTGGGATCCCCTCCCCCAGACAAATAATATCAGGAAGTCACCTGACAAATCGACCCTGGTGAGATTCGAACGAGAGAACTAATTACGAAATGTAGACATAGAAATAATTTCCAAATTACAGAAAAAAACATGTGCATATATGTGGGGGTGCATGTTTACGTATAGTAGCATATATATATGGACATGTAATCTATCTATCTATCTATCTATCTATCTATCGATCTCTCTCTCTCTCTCTCTATATATATATATATATATATATATATATATATATATAAGTGTGTTGGACAGTATGATTTTTTTTCCGTTGAGTGCTCTGGTATTAACCACAATCTATAAATTTATAACTGAACTAATTTACATTAATCTTAACGGGCTTAAGTTTAAATCCCCATCGTTTATTAATAACATCGGACGCCTGTATTACAAGAACTATTTACTGTGAATCCCAGAGAAAAATACTTAGGGTTTTTAGAAGAAACACGACATTGTAAGAACTGATAATAAAATACAAACAGCGAAAGGTTCTGGCCATAAATAATCTACAATACCAGACCGCTTTCCTTGGGATAAGATAACTTACGCCCCCACCAGTCGTTAACACACTCATTCTCATTAACAAGGCGTCTACCAGAGGAGGACTGAGATTGAAAATAAATTTAAAACAAAGCTCCGAGACAGACACTTAGGGGCTGATGATAGCCGCGTACAGAACGGCTTGAAATAGACTATTCTCTGGGTTGAGGTAACTTTTGTTTTTCTGTATATATATATATATATATATATATATATATATATATATATATATATATATATATATATATATAAACGCTTTTATTTAGACGCATTTTTTTTCTCTATGATAGACTTTACAGCAAGTATAGACTAAATTACTAAAATACGTTTCTTTGGAACTGTCATGTTTACATGTGCTAAATTATATTTGTATGCCATAAGTAAACTTTGTAATTTTAACAATCAAAACATACTTTTTTAACCCGACATTATTTCATATTATAATAAACCCTATCTTATTGAATAAACGTGTTTAAGTAGTTACCATTGTTTTTGCATTTTTTCACAATGATATAAACCTCAACCAGAAGGAGGAGAATTGTAAATAATGACTAGACAGAAAATATAGAGGAAAATACACCTTGAAATAAACAAGTGTTAAGTAACTTTTTCGTACAAACGACGGAGAATCAGAGTCGATCCTTCCCAAGAGAAATAAATAATTTGATAAACGGCATTAACATTCCCAATTTCGACCTCAGAATTCTTACTGACGAATGGCCTCAGTTAAAAGACACTTAATCACTGACAAATTTGTATCTTTTACTCTTAATCCAATTACATTACGACTAAAAGCAACAGAAGTTCACTTAGTAGCAAATAGGATACATTCTACCGCTGTCTGACTCGTTCATATTTCGAGCATTGAAAATACACTTCAACAAATCAGCCTGCATCTATGTAGCGTACGCTTCTCTGAACTTCATTTAATAAACTACGCTTCAAATGATCTCTGAAGATGGACATGCTGCCTTTCGGTGTCATTTTTGCTCGGATTATATGAAGAAGTTTCGACAGTTTTTAATTTCGATTACTAATTCGACAAACACAATTTGATAATATCTTGAGGAAGTCCCCTGAATGCCAATTAATCTAATCGTCTTGGAAAGATTAACCATTTTGTAGTCACAAGATGACCCCCGGAAAGAACATTACTGACTTGCTAGTCAGAGAGTAAAGATTAAATAAACTTAAACGGAAGAGAGTTGACGTACAAAAGTCCTGTTTATACTTTCTGTGCAACATATTTCACATTAAATTTAAGAGTTATGAGGAATGGCATCAATGGAAACATAAGCTTAACAAATAATCATTTGATCGGATATAAAACAGGGAAAGAAATCCAATCGTCTTATTCTTATAGAAATCACTCTCTTTTTTGTTCTAGCTGACATGACTTAACTCTGAGCCGAATTATTTGGCAAAACTCCGTTGGCACCAGAGGCAAATTTCGAGTACATTTAATTTTCGGAATATTAAATGCTGAATTTTGATTGAGGCGGGCTTCCTCGGCAGTTATATCTCATATCTTCAGTTTTCCAGATCGCGTCCAGATTTTAACTGCAAGTATGGCATATGTTGCCGTCACACTGTAAGAAAAACACAGCTCAGTCATGGTGAGCGCAGTAAGAGTACATTTTACTTGAAGTAACGATTCTTATCGATTGTATAAACAGGCTGCTTTTATTTAAGAGAATGATGGAGTTCATTATACAGGGGTGCGAGGGATAAATTGACGTCTAAATTATGCAAAACTGAAAATAAAACTGACATTTCACGTTAACAGATATATTTACCAAAATGAAACAAAAGGTTAAAGGTATTCAATAAAACGTCATTGGCTTAAGCTACGACATCCAGACAACTTTATAATAATCTTTATCTCTTCTGGACGGTCTCCTTATTTAAGTTGGTGAATGCTGTCATAATTCTTGCCTTCCATATTTGGTGTTACAATAAGTTTTATTTGTATCTCGATCAAATGCACCCCACACATAATAATCAAGTAGGTTGCATTCTGTGATTTGCGTAAAATGTATGGGGGGATGTGGTCGCAGAAATTTCTGATAGGCATGACTGGATTCTTCTGCTTGTGTGGCATGATGCAGATCCCTGTTGCCAGACACAGGGTTTTCCAGCACCCACACTCTTGACCCAACCCTACGTCCTCAAGACACATGATTTAGGCCTCCATGTTGATTCTGAGGCACTCTGGGAAGATGAATGGAGGCATAATTGCATTATCGCTAATGATCACTCAAAACACCATGATGTTTAGTGGATATGTCATCCACATTTTTCCAAATCCTCCGTAATGTCCTCAAATTGACACCCCAAAACCTTCGAAATGTTCGTATTGGAGTTTCCGGTGCGAATGCCAATCAGTACAGAAGGCCGTTTCCAAATTTCTGGCGGAGGGAATTGCATCATGCTATCTTACAGATGGTTCCCAACTGACCCTATTATACTGTGAATCGATAAAATAAAAAAAAAACAACGCTCCAGCGTGAAAGTAAAAAAAAAATCTAAAATGGTGACAATTTAACCATCGTAACCTCTATATGTCGAGATTCTTGACAAAATTAACTAAAACTCCTATAAGTTAATCGATTCTGACATGGCATCTTGACTTCAGTCAATTTCTGACCGACGAGAAGTGGCTTCCGTCTGCCTTTTTTACAAATATTTTCATGGCAACTGTTATTATCAGATTTTTCGTTAGTGCATTTTATATATAAATTTTTTCTTTTCTCGAATTTCTGTAGAACTTTCTTCCTTATTTTTCTCCCTACCAACTTCAATCTTCAAAAAATTAAATGCAACGTCAATCGCTATCTTCTGACTTCCTGTCACGTTATTTTCCTTTCCTTACTTATTCTATTTTATTCCTTCCAATCTTTAATCGCCTTATCTGGGCGTATAATTATGAATCAGCTTTAATCGCCTTATCTAGGCGTATAATTATGAATCAGCTTTAATCCCTTATCTAGGCGTATTATAATTATAATTAATCGCCTTATCTAGGCGTATAAATGAATCGCTTTAATCGCCTTATCGTATAATTATGAATCAGCTTTAATCCCTTATCTAGGCGTATAATTATGAATCAGCTTTAATCCCTTATCTAGGCGTATAATTATGAATCAGCTTTAATCACCTTATCTAGGCGTATAATTATGAATCAGCTTTAATCACCTTATCTAGGCGTATAATTATGAATCAGCTTTAATCGCCTTATCTAGGCGTATAATTATGAATCAGCTTTAATCACCTTATCTAGGCGTTTTAATAGATCAAATAGAATCTAGGCGTATTTTGAATCCACCTGTTTTCCATTTATATATCCATTTATATATATATATATATATATATATATAGTTGGTTGTCCAGGATACCCGTTCACCGCTGTAGATTCCTGATGAAAAAGTGTCTGAGTTTCAAAAACGATGATATAGTTTAAAAATTGGTCTAGCGTATTGAACATTCTCACACAATACAGAATACAAACCTTACTGCCTAAAAATATATATATATATATATATATATATATATATATATATGTGTGTGTGTGTGTGTGTGGGTGTGTATGTGTGGGTGTGTATCGTTGTACATATGCATAAATATAGTTTTATTCGTAATATATTTCCTTACATAACATGAAGAAAAACGGCTGTTGAAAGAATATTTTAAAGAATTCATTGACTACAGGAGTTGAAGATAGCGAGTAATATCATACTGGGGGCGTAATTTACATAATTTAATTATGCATAAGCCTCTTGGTTAGACACTGTTGTCTGTCCGATTAGCTTTATGACCTGATAAATAACGTCGATGTTCTGAAAGTAATAGACTAAATAATGAAACACCAATATTGACTAATATACGTTCAGAAATCATATATTGACAATAAGTACAACAATGATTATTATACATCGAGCAGTATTCTATTAGCACTATCACTGAATGTGCCATATATATTCACACACACACATGCATACACACACATATATATATATATATATATATATATATATATATATGACAAAAGGTTTATTATGATGTATATTATACTTTGGCATACATTATTCCCAAAAATATATATATATATATATATATATATATATATATATATATATATATATGTGTGTGTGTGTGTGTGTGTGTGTGTGTGTGTCCTTTAAAGGTTGGACGAATCGGGAAACTCAAAGTTACCGTCTTAGATCAGTGCCTCTAGACGCATTACTGTTCAATCTTACGTCTCTGGAGTTGGTTTCCCTTTATCTAATACTTAATCAATTCTGCTTTCCCTACATACACATAAATACAAATAGAGACTAGCGTATGAAAATGTTGGGCCAGCTCCATAAAATCATTACACAATTGTTTAGCCGTATCCTTTTATAAGTCGAGTCTGTGGAACTTGTGTATGGAAAAATAAGTTGCTGCATTTCTGTAGTCTCGTTGTAATTGACAATCCATCGTTTTAATCTTCGTGAACTAGAAAAGGTCATGAAAAATTATTAGGCCAATGAAAACTTTGGGATTATTAATTCAAGCTATATATGCCAATTTTAAGATATTTTCTATCATATTTACATGAGAATCATTGTCGCTAAAGATTAGCTTGGATTTTAATGGCTAACATTTCCTTTAAAAAAGAAAAATGAAGGTTGGTGATATAGTTAGACAGCTGGGAATTTCTTCAAACTGTGTTAAACTATTCGAAATACGTTTGCTCCTACTGAAAGAGCACTAACGTTATACATGAGAGATGAAAGAATAATTTTTAGAATCTAGTTAGGTAATCCAAAGATAAAGCAGGTAAGCTAAGAAAGTGAGATGTGAATGCAGTCGTAACAGTGAAGTTTCAGGTGATTAATTATTACGAAGAAAACATCTGAATGGGCGTTTATTAGAAAAAAAAACCATCATTAATCATAAAATATCAGAAGAGCAGTTCAAAGTGGTCAAAAGAACATGACATGCAGGAAAGTAATAAAATAGACTTTTTTAGTGATGAATGCAAAATAGAGTTACATTCTAATGCAAGTGAATATGTAAGAAATCAGGTAAAAGAATATAATGATACAAGTGACGTCACAAAAACGGTAAACTTTAATGGTGGACACGTAATAGTAGAGGTTACTTCAAAAGAAATAGTAGAGGAAAATAGGTAAATATTGAAAATCAAACATCGAAAATTATATATGAGTTAAATATAGTCTAATCTGACTATGAAGATGGAATATTTTTTCAATTAGCCCACATGCAACAAAAGTTGCATCATCTGGATAAAAACGTTTGAAATTTCAGAAGACCGGCCACCATACAATCATGATCTTAATATAATTACATCATTACAATGGGAACTGAATAGACAAGCGTTCCAACGAAAATCACGTAATCTCCAAGAATTTTAGGATTACTACCAAGAAGATTGGGAAACAAATTCTAATTGGAAAAATCTAGAAATTTTTCCATTCAGTGTTATATGGAATTGAGGCAATTAATCGAGTAGAACTTCAAACTTCGAGGTTTTCTATATTCTTCAATAATAAATACACCACTTTGCAAAAAGTCCTTTTAATGTAAGAAAGGAGCTGAAAATAGAAAATTCAGCATTACTATTCTAAAAAAATTCTACCATCTTCAATAAAGCATTAACGGAAAGGGCAATAAGTTGTTTTCTAGCTGTCTATTAATTTATCAGGGTGGCGCAAATATTTGGCATGTTTATATATATATATATATATATATATATATATATATATATATATATATATGTGTGTGTGTGTGTGTGTGTGTGTGCACAAAGGTTAGTACATTTGGCAGAGGGAGATTAAATTCTGATAACGAAACACTATCCTTACATTACCATAGCGTTGGTTCCATTTAACCAAAGTATTCATGAGAGAATTAAGCTCCAATATTTCGTTTAATCGTCTATATAGATGAATAAACATTTTTTATATATAATAATAAACGTATATATATATATATATATATATATATATATATATATGTGTGTGTGTGTGTGTGTGTGTGTGTGTCATTCGCAGTCAGTACTGTTTCTCTGTATCACGGCTCCTCAGTGCGACAAGTGACGCGAATGCCTCAAACTAAGATGGAATCCCAAGCGATTTGGTGTCAGTCAGTCTTCTGCCATTGAGCTATCATCATTGGGCAGAGTTACACGGTAAATCTAGCGTATTGGTTTTACGAATCTAAAAAATGCCTAAACAAATATATATATATATATATATATATATATATATATATATGTCTGTATATAAATATGTTTGCGCGTGTGTGTGTGCGTGTGTCTGTGCATGAGTGTGTGTGTTCTCTCCGATATATTTCGAGTTTGCGTCCCACTTAGCAGGAGAAACTGTCGGAGTCAGCCGCCGTTCAAAGTTATAAATATATATATATATATATATATATATATATATATATATATATATATGTGTGTGTGTCTGTTTATTCTGATATAATTAGAATATATCTATAATTACAATGAAAAAGATAAGCGGAAATCTCATTATCACGGCGTGTGTTTACTCAAGAATACTTGACACTTGCCTTGATAAATGTCTTCAAGAAACGAAACGCGTTAACATAAGATATTTTACTTTTATGTTTTCATATATATATATATATATATATATATATATACACCTTGGAATGAAGGTCTCATTCAATCGAATAAGCGTCCGTCGCCACAGGGTGTTGACCTCTATATCCACTCTGATATATATATATATATATATATATATATATATATATATATATTGTTGAAGCTTAAATAAGCATGGAATAATACAACACAAAATGTACGTTAACAAAATGTATTGAAACAAAGAATAGGTACACAATATTTACAGTTAGTTTGGTATATTCTTGGGAAGACTGTTCCTGCATAATGGGTTGACTAAATCGCAGTCGGGCAGAGTCTCTGGATTCAATTTCTTAATCTCTACTATCTTATATTTATTGCACATATGTTACAAATGGGCACAAGGCCGAAAAAGGGGATTGGGGTGAAGGACGGTCATCACTAGTCTTAGATTAAACTTAGCTAGCCACAATCACTGACCCCTATCATACAGAACAATATTCCTTTCACCAAAACAACACATTTATCCATACCTTTCTTACTACAAACACCAAAATGCCTCTCTGACTCCATGAAAAAACCTAAATAATCCCCTTATGTACAAAATATTTGTCCGTGGGGGGAGGGGCATAAAAAAACAACAACTTTTAAAAATGAACCCCAATGAAATTATACAAAATGACAAAATATATTTACAAGAAACCAAATAAAATTAGTGTTAGTAATAAAACCCCCCACAAACTCTTGAATGTGGCAGAAATATCAGTTAACTGGACGAAATCGATGCGGGACTTATGAAAATAAAGCCACACTCATTCATCCCAAGCACTCACACAGGCACACACTCATTTATACACAACAACAAATACGAAAAAACACACACACGAAACGAAAGGCGCCCCACATCTACCAGAGAACTGACATTACTGACCACCTAAAAAACGAGGGAGGGATGGGGAGTTAAACTAAAGGAAGGAAAAAAAAAGGGGACAGAAATACAAAAAGGGGACCAATGAGCAAATACACCTTAGCTAAGTTTACCAGAATAAAAAAACTAAAAGAAAAAAAAAAATAAAAAATCTAATCTAACCTAACTCCGGGATGGGTTGCCTATGTTCAACCCAGGAAAACAATATCCTTAATGCCTAACCGGCATCCAAATGCCACTCAAGGTCAGCCCTTTTACTCGGCACATTCGCGCAAGAATCACCCACCTTTTGCTGAATTCCGATGAGGTGAGCCGCCGCCTTTCCGTCCTGATCTTGACTTTAAGCTGATGCTTAAAGAACAAGATCAGTTGGGAAGAAGTGAACTTCTCGCCCTCATGGAATCCTTCTGACGCGTCGTCCAAATCACGACTCTCATAACCCCTAGTAAGCAACAGAACACATAGTGTTCAGAATTCGTCATCTGCGGCACCACATTGCTACAAACAGCTCTGGCATCCAGGACAAAAACCTTTCCATGCAGCATGCGAACCATGAGGCCCTCAAGAAAACCTGCACAACGGCACTATCACCCTGCACTGAAAGAAGGCGTGACCAATAGTCTCGACTTCCCCGTACAGCGACGACAGTTTGACAATTCTCCAAGCCTGCTGAACAAAGTCTCTTGCTGACCCAGAGGGCTTTACGAATCACCAGCCAGGTGAGTGATGCCTCATCGTTATTGAGACATTTCAACCCGGGCGCCCAAGGCCATATCGAGCGAGCCTCCCGCTTCGTAAGACCGAGCTCGCCAATCAGATCATCTTGTACGGACCCCTAACTAAAACTTGATATAATGCCTTGCGAGACAACGCCTGGGCGTTGAGAGACCATCCGAAACCCGTAAGGAGCTTCAGAGCGCGACGACATTCACGATAAAAGAGCACTCGGCACGTGGTAAACGGCCGGCCTCTTGTTCGCACGAGTGCACACTTTTCAGGGATGGAAAATGTTTCTGGACGTCTTCTTTCCAAAAGGCACCCTCCTCATTCGACCCACGACACATTCGGTCTAAAAAAGTAATGCGGAAGCATATATTGACGGATCTCAATGCTAGGCATCCCCAGACCGCCCTCAGAGGGATGGAGGCAACAGACCTCGCGAGATACCATAGGGGCCTTGCCTCTCCACAAGAAAGAGAACAAGGTCCTGACTAATTGCATTAGTCGGGCATACGGGAGTGGAAGCACAGAGAGTCGGTAGAGGAGGATCGGATAGATGTGTGAAACACATACTTCCGCCCTTCCCTTCAGGAAAAGTCTCCTCCGAGACCACAGATTAACCGCGATCTCGGCCTTCCCTTGTACCTCCGACCAGTTCATTTCAACTGGAGATCAGGACCGAACCAGACGCCGAGTATCTTGATCGGCCCATCCGTCCAGAGGAAAGGTCCGGGAAGAGAAACTCCTTCCACGCACCCAACCGCAAGCCCACAGACTTATCACGGTTGATCCTGGCCCCTGTCACCATCTCATACCCATATTTTATTTCTTTGCTGACTTCGTCAATCTCGGCTCTGCTCGACACAAGAGCCGAAACGTCGTCAGCATAGGCAGAATACCTGGCTGAGGTGGTAGCGCCAGGCAGGGTAATTCCGCGCAGGACCGGATTCGCCTTTAACTTGCGAAGGAATGGTTCCAACGCAAGAACGTAAAAGCAAGGGCGATAGCGGACAACCTTGACGAATGGAGCGAGACAATACGAAAGGCTTGACCTTACCCCATTCACTTCCACCAGCGCACCGGGGGTCGCATACAAGAGCCGGATCCAGGAGCGAAAGTCGGCTCCGAAACCGGCCGCCGACAGGACAGCCTCCAGAAACCGATGGTCAACCCTATCGAAGGCCTTGGACTGATCTAAATTGATCAGCGCGGCTTCACTGTCGACTTGTTCTAAGATCAAGCGTACCATATGAAGGTTATCCTGAATCGTCCTGCCCTTCACAGCACAAGTCTGTTCGGGGCCAATCAGACGAGACAGGACAAGCTGCAAACGGTTGGCTAAGATCTTCGCCAAAATCTTTAAGTCAGTATTTAACATCGTCAAAGGGCGAAAGTTCCCTAACCCATCCCCACCGTTCTTGTCCTTACGCAACAACTTGATCACACCCTGGTGAAGCGTCGAGGTAAAGACCCCTGCCTCATCCAGTGGTTGTAAATCAGCTGCAGCAAAGGAACAAAACGGGCGACAACCTCAAGTACACTTCGTAGGGAATTCCATCTAGTCCCGGAGACTTATCCAGGCCAACCTGCTTCAGCGCATCCCAGATTTCCGACTCTGTTATGGGACCCTCGCACCTAGCCGCTTCAGCTGCCTCAAGGCAGGGAAAGTCAGCCAAATAGGCATCGAACTGAGCAGAGCTCAGACCGGGCTCCTGGTGAAAAGATCCTGGAAATAAAGCCGAAAGGCCTCGCATATGCCCGCGCTTGTAGTCACGGTCCGCTTATCCGGCAATGTGACGCACGCTATATGTCGCTTAGCCGCGTTCCGATTTTCCTCTGCACGCAATTCTGCGGCCATATTCGTCGCCTCAGAAGACATTCTCTTTAGCCTAGCCCTAACTACCAGAGCTTGATCCTTCTTGATAAGCAAGGAGGCCAACTCTGCCTTAGCTAAGACTATGTCCCCACTAACACGGGATTTGACGGCCCGATCAACTTTATCTTCTAATGCCGTTTGCGCCGCTAGTCTATCTAGATTGAGTCGACGACTAAAATCGGCAGCAAACGTTCTAATTTTGATTTTAATTTTCCCCACCAGGCGTTTCCCACAACCGCCCCGTCAATTCCCTCTGAATCATTAGTAGCAGCTGGTCCCGGAAATCCTGTTCACCGAAAAGTGAACAGTTAATTTTCAGTAACCAGCCAATCTAACAGCAGGTTTATCTAAGTTTACACGGACCCGGACAAGCCTATGATCCGTGTAAACTATATAATGGAAACTTGGACACTCTAAGAGCCCTACGTCGACTCTCTCCTAACTAAGACTCGGTCCAGGTAGCTCGCAAGCGAGCCACTGGCCGAGTTGCCACTAGTTGTCCAAGTCCATGCTACCTCCTGAGGGTGTTCATTCCGGTACTTATCGACAAGATCAAACCTGTCGATAAAGTCCCGAAATGCCTTCACATCAGGATTGTTAGTACCCTTTTTTTACCTATACGATCTATATCGGGGTCAAGGACGGCATTCAATCCCCCGCTAAGACTACCCGACGAGAAGTCGTCAAAAACGGCTCGATCTGCCGAAACAAAGCAGGCCGCTCAGCATGAACATTGGGCGCATAAACCCCAATGAGACGTAAAGCCTTATCCTTTATAGTAACATCCAGCACGCAAAGCCTGCCCGCCGGATCTGCGAAGACAAGCGAACATGCAGCCTCAAAGACTTGCTCACTAGCCAAGAGACACCCCTCGAACGACCATCAAAACATGCTGAAAAAAGGGCGAACCCCTTAGACAGTATATCCTCACGGTCATGAGAAGAAAAACGGGTCTCTTGCACACAACAAACATTCACCCCGAGGCGCTGAAGGTCACGAGAGAGCCTCGCCCTGCGAGACTCGGACCTCAGGCCCCGCACATTTAACGTAGCTAACCAGAGAGACATGAGAAGTCCGATTAGGGTTGCTTACCAGCATTAAACATGGCCGGGGTAAGGATACCGACCGCGTCTCCCATAGACCCATGGCCCATCTCATTCTTGATGGTGCCGTCTTGGGAGATACCGCCGATATCCCAGGGGAAGGTCAATTTAAGAGCTCTATACAGGGATGGGTGAACTAAAACGGGGACCCTCCCTGCACAGAACTGTTGTAATTTTTTTAATTTGTCGTTTTCGACTATGGCGATGGGCAAAGCCATCTTACAGGCATTTACAGCTTCCTCCACCATCGCCCACGTTTGATTTGCTGCAGGTCCTGACCTAATAACTGTCAGGACCCTCTGGGCATTTGGGAAGTTTTTAGGCTCCTCAATGTCAAGGTCAGCAAACTGCTTAATTGAAGTTCAGGAACTTCAGATCTTTGACCCTGTTACTATAGTCCCGGGCTCTCTCGGCCTGGGCAGGGGAAATACGGCATACCTCCTCTCCTGTGTTGAAAATAAATCTTTTCTTTCTTTCTTTTTTATCTTCTTTTTGTGTTGGGCTTCTTTGCCGCTTGGGAGCAGGAGGAGGCATCTCGGCATTTTTTGCCGGTGATTGCTTGGGGGTATGAAGGGGTGGGTTTTTGTTTAACGGGGGAAGGAGTGGGAGTGTTCATGGGGGTATAAAAGGATCTATGCCTATAGGGGCTGGGATCCCTACTGGAGGGTTTGGCCTTAGATGGTGAAATAGCAGGTGATGAAGTGGGTTGTTTCTTTGGAGAAGTGGTGGGTCTACTAGAGGACGTAGAAGGGATTGGGTCTTTTCTTTCTGAATCCAGCCTCTTTTTTAATTCTTTGAGTTTTTCAGATTTTTCATAACCGGGGACGAATCTCTTTTGTTTATCTTCAAATGATTCATCAGAGGCCGGGGCATCGCCCTTAACGTTGTTAGAGGGGTGGGGCTGTATGTGCCTTTCTTCCTAGGGGCTTCAGGGGACTGAGGACCCGCTGTCCGGCGCTTCCCTCTGGCCTTACCAGCAACCAGCCATTCCCCCTCCCCCTTCTCCACAACTGCACCGGCAGCGGGCGAAGGCTCTTTGGGGAATGAGGCTTTCGATGTTGCGCCGACCGGAGGATTAACCGACCCGGTCCCGGAGGCTGGTACGCCCATTACAGGCGAGGCGGAATTTAGAGACGCGGTCAGAGGGGGATCTTGGGTAACTGGCGCTTGACTTTCAGGGGCCTTCTTCTCTGGGCAGGAGGAGGAGAGATGACCAGTCACTCCACACCTCCAGCATACCGGTCTTCGACCCGTCACAATGACCGGTAATTTCAAGACGCCAACATCCAGACAGTTGGGGATGGAGCGGAAGGCTTTCTCGTCCAACATGATGTCAAAGCTCCACCCCCCGCTCAGGCTATCACAGGGAAGCTCCCAGAATTTCGCCATACTGAGAGAAGAACGCCGCGAGATGTTCCCCGATAACCTGAGGAGGGACCTCAATACCGTTAACCTGGTCTTACGTCGGCCTTCGTACTCTGTACGCAGTATTATCTCTTTGTTGATAAGCTCACGGCTAGCCGCGGCGACGCAATCTTCTGATGTGGGCAACAGTACGTCCCACATGAAAAATTTAGCACCCTTAACTATTCTAAGGGGTTTGAAACCCGAAGGATTCAATGCTTTTAACACTGTGTTTTTTCGTCGAGCGACAAATTTTGCGCGTACGCTTGTCCACGACGAAAACCGACACTATTCTTTTGTCAATTTTTTCAATTCTTGGGGGTCTTCCAAAAGTCCACCATCTACAACAAGGTGTGCGTAACTTTTTGGCACGCTCCAAGAACTCCGCTAAATTGATAATGCACTTAGGAGGGGACGACCAACAAGAGGGCGATTTCCGGCCTCAGGCTCAGTTTTGCGGTTCATTTTCGGAATTTTCAGAATCATGGCCATTATTGGCCTCCATAGTTGAGTCATTAATGTTGCCATTTTTAGCTTCCGTAGAAGTAATATTTTCATTTTATTGACTTTTTTTCCCCAACAGTTTCCACACTGCTAGGGGAAGAGGTATTAAGAGCTGGAAACTCTTCAAACTGTCTTTGTCGGGGGTCTTTTTGGTTGGGTTGAACAGGTGCTTTGAATAGCCTTTTGGGCTTTTTTTTAATAAAAAGGAGGGGGTTTTTTATCCTTTTTTTCTCCATTTTTTAAAAAATAAGAGGGAAGGGGAGGGGTAAATACGGGTGGGGAACCGCCTTATAGGCGGAGGGAGGGAGAGAAAAAAATAAAAGGGGAGGGTAAAAATAAAGTTTGGCCTACAAACAGTTAAACAAATATCAACAGACAAAAAAAATCAAACAGGAGGACGTGTGCAAAAATTATAACCACAAATATAAACAGATACAAAAACCAAATATACAGACGAGAAAATGTGAACAAGGTTCACGAAAATGAAGAAAGAACAAAAATTTAAAGGACAACAGACAAGAAAGCAACAAATTACAAACAATAAAACTAATAGTTATAAACGAAAAAGAAAAACGCAATACGTACGAAATGAAAAAAAAAGGTTACAATTTACAAAATGGCTGCCGCTAAAAAAAAAAAAAAAAAACGGTCAACCCAAAACGTTAAAAAAAGAGGAGGGACAGAGATTAAAAAAATTAAAATAAAACACGTTGACTTTTTTTTTTTTTTTAAACGGGTAACACAGAAATAATTAACACGTAAAAATTAAAAAGGTCAAACGAAAAATAAACAGAAAAACTCCGGGGTGTGGGTACTGAAAAAAATGAACTCAGAACAGAAATAATTAATAACAAAAAAGAAGTAACGGTTAAAAGGGAAAGGAAATGAAAAGGAAAAAACAAAAGGTCAAAATGAGAAAGTTCGAAAAATGACAAGTTTTAACAAAAGAGTTAGAAAAATAGTAAACAATTAAATCAAAAAACTTAACTAAATTAAGGCAGTCTGAAAAGTTGAAAAAATAGTCCTTTGGTAGACAGCAAATATGTCTAGCACCGGTCAGGAAAAAACATCAAAAAACGCTTAATCTCTACTCTCTATTATTTATTTACATATGTACAAATGTGGCACAAGGCCGAAAAGGGATTGGGGTGAAGGACGGTCATCACTAGTCTTAGATTAAACTTAGCTAGCCACAATCACTGACCCTATCATACAGAACAATATTCCTTTCACCAAAACAACACATTTATCCATACCTTTCTTACTACAAACACCAAAATGCCTCTTTTCTCCATGAAAAAACCTAAATAATCCCCTTATGTACAAAATATTTGTCCGTGGGGGAGGGGCATAAAACAACAAATTTTTAAAATGAACCCCAAATGAAATTATACAAAATGACAAAATATATTTACAAGAAACCAAATAAAATTAGTGTTAGTAATAAAACCCCCACAAACTCTTGAATGTGGCAGAAATATCAGTTAACTGGACGAAATCGATGCGGGACTTATGAAAATAAAAGCCACACTCATTCATCCCAAAGCACTCACACAGGCACACACTCATTTATACACAACAACAAGTACGAAAAACACACACACGAAACGAAAGGCGCCCCACATCTACCAGAGAACTGACATTACTGACCACCTAAAAAAACGAGGGAGGGATGGGGAGTTAAACTAAAGGAAAAAAAAAGGGGACAGAAATAAAGGGGACCAATGAGCAAATACACCTTAGCTAAGTTTACCAGAATAGAAAAAACTAAAAGAAAAAATACAAAAAACCTAATCTAACCTAACTCCGGGATGGGTTGCCTATGTTCAACCCAGGAAAACAATATCCTTATTGCCTAACCGGCATCCAAATGCCACTCAAGGTCAGCCCTTTACTCGGCACATTCGCGCAAGAATCACCCACCTTTTGCTGAATTCCGATGAGGTGAGCCGCCGCCTTTCCGTCCTGATCTTGACTTTAAGCTGATGCTTAAAGAACAAGATCAGTTGGGAAGAAGTGAACTTCTCGCCCTCATGGAATCCCTTCTGACGCGTCGTCCAAATCACGACTCTCATAACCCCTAGTAAGCAACAGAACACATAGTGTTCAGCCTTCGTCATCTGCGGTACCACATTGCTACAAACAGCTCTGGCATCAGGACAAAAACCTTTCCATGCAGCATGCGAACCATGAGGCCCTCAAGAAACTTGCACAACGGCACTATCACCCTGCACTGAAAAAGGCGTGACCAATAGTCTCGACTTCCCCGTACAACGACGACAGTTTGGACAATTCTCAAGCCTGCTGAACAAAGTCTCTTGCTGACCCAGAGGGCTTTACGAATCACCAGCCAGGTGGTGATGCCTCATCGTTATTGAGACATTTCAACCCGGGCGCCCAAAGGCCATATCAGGCGAGCCTCCCGCTTCGTAAGACCGAGCTCGTCAATCAGATCATCTTAACGGACCCCTAACTAAAACTTGATATAATGCCTTGCGAGACAACGCCTGGGCGTTGGAGAGACCATCCGAAACCCGTAAGAGGGCTTCAGAGCGCGACGACATTCACGATAAAAAGAGCACTCGGCACGTGGTAAACAGCCGGCCTCTTGTTCGCACGAGTGCACACTTTTCAGGGATGGAAAATGTTTCTGGACGTCTTCTTCCAAAAGGCACCCTCCTCATTCGACCCGACACATTCGGTCTAAAAAAGGTAATGCGAAGCATATATTGACGGATCTCAATGCTAGGCATCCCCAGACCGCCCTCAGAGGGATGGAGGCAACAGACCTCGCGAGATACCATAGGGGCCTTGCCTCTCCACAAGAAAGAGAACAAGGTCCTGACTAATTGCATTAGTCGGGCATACGGGAGTGGAAGCACAGAGAGTCGGTAGAGGAGGATCGGATAGATGTGTGAAACACATACTTCCGCCCTTCCCTTCAGGGAAAGTCTCCTCGAGACCACAGATTAACCGCGATCTCGGCCTTCCATTGTACCTCCGACCAGTTCATTTCCAACTGGAGATCAGGACCGAACCAGACGCCGAGTATCTTGATCGGCCCATCCGTCCAGAGGAAAGGTCCGGGAAGAGAAACTCCCTTCCACGCACCCAACCGCAAGCCCACAGACTTATCACGGTTGATCCTGGCCCCTGTCACCATCTCATACCCACTGATTTCTTTGCTGACTTCGTCAATCTCGGCTCTGCTCGACACAAGAGCCGAAACGTCGTCAACATAGGCAGAATACCTGGCCGAGGTGGTAGCGCCCGGCAGGGAAATTCCGCGCAGGACCGGATTCGCCTTTAACTTGCGAAGGAAAGGTTCCAACGCAAGAACGTAAAGCAAGGGCGATAGCGGACAACCTTGACGAATGGAGCGAGACAATACGAAAGGCTCCGATCTTACCAAATTCACTTCCACCAGCGCACCGGGGTCGCATACAGAAGCCGGATCCAGGTGCGAAAGTCGGCTCCGAAACCGGCCGCCGAAGGACAGCCTCCAGAAACCGATGGTCAACCCTATCGAAGGCCTTGGACTGATCTAAATTGATCAGCGCGGCTTCACTGTCGACTTGTTCGAAGATCAGGCGTACCATATGAAGGTTATCCTGAATCGTCCTGCCCTTCACAGCACAAGTCTGTTCGGGGCCAATCAGACGAGACAGGACAAGCTGCAAACGGTTGGCTAAGATCTTCGCCAAAATCTTTAAGTCAGTGTTTAACATCGTTAAAAGGGCGAACGTTCCCTAACCCATCCCCACCGTTCTTGTCCTTACGCAACAATTTCATCACACCCTGGTGAAGCGTTGGGGTAAAGACCCTGCCTCATCCAGTGGTTGTAAATCAGCTGCCAGCAAAGGAACAAAAACGGGCGACAGCCTCAAGTACACTTCGTAGGGAAGACCATCTAATCCCGGAGACTTATCAGGCCAACCTGCTTCAGCCATCCCAGATTTCCGACTCTGTTATGGGACCCTCGCACCTAGCCCTTCAGCTGCCTCAAGGCAGGGAAAGTCAGCCAAATAGGCGTCGAACTGAGCAGGGCTCAGACCGGGCTCCCTGGTGAAAATCTCCTGAAAATAAAGCCGAAAAGGCCTCACATATGCCCGCGTTTGTAGTCACGGTCCGCTTATCCGGCAATGTGACGCATGCTATATGTCACCGAGCCGCGTTCGATTTTCCTCTGCACGAAATTCAGCGGCCATATTCGTTGCCTCAGAAGACATTCTTTTTACCTAGCCCTAACTACCAGAGCTTGATCCTTCTTGATAAGCAAGGAGGCCAACTCTGCCTTACCTAAGACTATGTCCCCACTAACACGGGATTTGACGGCCCGATCAACTTTATCTTCTAATGCCGTTTGCGCCGCTAATTTATCTAGATTGAGCCGACGACTAAAATCGGCAGCAAACGTTCTAATTTTGATTTTAATTTTTCCCCACCAGGCATTTCCCACAACCGCCCCGTCAATTCCCTCTGAATCATTAGTAGCAGCTGGTCCCGGAAACCCCTGTTCACCGAAAAATGAACAGTTAAATTTCAGTAACCAGCCAACTTAACCAAACTTATCTAAGTTTACACGGACCCGGACAAGCCTATGATCCGAATAAACTATATATGGAAACTTGGACACCCTAAGAGCCCTACGTCGACTCTCTAACTAACACTCGGTCCAGATAGCTCGCAAGCGAGCCACTGGCCGAGTTGCCACTATTTGTCCAAGTCCATGCTACCTCCTGAGGGTGCTCATTCCGGTACTTATCGACAAGATCAAACCTGTCGATAAAGTCCCGAAATGCCTTCACATCAGGATTGTTAGTACCCGGTTTTTTACCTATACGATCTATATCGGGGTCAAGGACGGCATTCAATCCCCCGCTAAAACTACCCGACGAGAAGTCGTCAAAACGGCTCGATCTGCCGAAACAAAGCAGGCCGCTCAGAATGAACATTGGGCGCATAAACCCCAATGAGACGTAAAGCCTTATCCTTTATGGTAACATCCAGCACGCAAAGCCTGCCCGCCGGATCTGCGAAGACAAGGGAACATGCAGCCTCCAAAGACTTGCTCACCAGCCAAGAGACACCCCTCGAACGACCATCAAAACATGCTGAAAAAAGGGCGAACCCCTTAGACAGTATATCCTCACGGTCATGAGAAGAAAAACGGGTCTCTTGCACACAACAAACATTCACCCTGAGGCGCTGAAGGTCACGAGAGAGCCTCGCCCTGCGAGACTCGGACCTCAGGCCCCGCACATTCAACGTAGCTAACCAGAGAGACATGATGAAGTCCGATTAGGGTTGTTTACCAGCATTAAACATGGCCGGGGTTAGGACACCGACCGGCGTCTCCCATAGACCCATGGCCCATCTCATTCTTGATGGTGCCATCTTGGGAGATACCGCCGATATCCCAGGGAAAGGTCAATTTAAAAGCTCTATACAGGATGGGTGAACTAAAACGGGGACCCTCCCTGCACAGAACTGTTTTATTTTTTTTAATTTATCGTTTTCAAAAATGGCGATGGGCAAAGCCATTACCAAATTTACGGCTTCCTCCTGTCATTGCCCAAGTCTGATTTCCATGGGTCCTGACCTAATTACTGTCAGGACCCTCTGGGCATTGGGAAAGTTTTAGGTTCCTCAATGTCTAGGTTAGCGAACTGTTTGATTGAAAGCAGGAATTCAAGTCCTTGACCCTGTTCTATAGTGAGGCTCTTCGGCCTGGGCAGGGGAAATGCTTTTTTTCTTGTCCTTTGTTGAAAATAAATCTTTTTTTCTATCTTTTTTTCTTCTTTATGTGCTTTGGGCTTCTTTGCCGCTTGGGATATCAGGAGGAGGCATCTCGGCATTTTTTCGGTGATTTTGGGGGGATATGAAGGGGGGGTTTTTGTTTAACGGGAAAAGGTTTAGGATGTTCATGGGGTATAAAAGGATCTATGCCTATAGGGGCTGGGATCCTACTGGTGGGTTTGGCCTTAGATGGTGAAAAGGCAGGCGATGAAGGGGTTTTTCTTTGGAGATGGGGATGGGTCTACTAGAGGACGTAGATTCTATTGGGTCTTTTTTTTTCCGAATCTAGCCTCTTTTTTTTTTTCTTTGAGTTTCTCTGACTTTTCAAACCTGGGTTTCAAATCTCTTTTGCTTTTCTTCAAATGATTCTTCATGAACGGAGAATCGCCCTTAACGTTGTTATTTTTGGGGCTGCATATGCCTTTCTTCCTAGGGGCTTCAGGGAACTGAGGACCTTCTGCCCAATCCTTCCTCTTTTGCCTTACCAGCAACCTGCCATTCCCCTCCCCCTTCTCCACAACTGCACCGGCGGCGGGTAAAGGCTCTTTGGGGAATGTGGGTTTCGAGATTTGCGCCGACCGGAGTTTTTTTTAACCGACCCGGTCCCGGAGGCTGGTATGCCCATTACAGGCGAGGCGGAATTTAGAGACGCGGTCAGGGGGATTTGGTTATGGGGCGCAGAACTTCAGAGGCCTTCTTCTCTGGGCAGGAGGAGGACAGGTGACCAGTCTGTCCACACTTCCAGCATGGTCTTCGACCCGTCACAATGACCAATTTTTTCAAGACCCAACATCCAGACAGTTGGGATGGAGCGGAAGGCCTTCTCGTCCAACCAGATGATATCAAAGCTCCACCCCCGCTCAGGCTATCACAGGACACTTTCCCAGAATTTCGCCATACTGAGAGAGAAGAACGCCTCGAGATGTTCCCCGATAACCTGATGGGAGGGTTTTGTTGAATACCGTTACCCTGGTCTTACGTCGGCCTTTTACTCTTGTACGCTGTATTATTTTTTTATTAATTTGCTCACGGCTAGCCGCGGCGACACAATCTTCTGAGTGTTTTATTTACGTCCCATTGAAAAATTTACATTTACCTGGACTTTTGTTTCTATCTAAATTTTGAAAGAATTTGATTCAATGCTTTTAACACTGTGTTTTCGTCAGCGACAAATTTTGCGCGTACGCTTGTCCACGACGAAAACCGACACTATTCTTTTGTCAATTTTTTCAATTCTTGGGGTCTTCAAAAGTCCACCATCTACAACAAGGTGTTGCGATAACTTTGTAATTGCTCCAAGAACTTCCCTCTAAATTGATAAATTGAGGAGGGGACGACCAAAAACACGATTCCTGGCCTTATCGTCAGTTGGCGGTTCATTTTGGATTTTCAGAATGGTTGTATTTTGGCCTCCATAGTCGAGTTTTCATTTTGTTGCCATTCTGAGCTTCCGTAAATTAATTTTATATTTTCATTAATTTTTCCCCAACAGTTTCCACACTGCTTTATTAAGAGGTTTTATTTGAAGAAAATTCTTCATGAGACTGTCTTTGTCCGGGGGTCTTTTTGGTTGGGTTGAACAGGTGCTTTCGAATAGCCTTTTGGGCTTTTTTTTAATTGCCAAAATGGAGGGACTTTTTTATCCTTTTTTTTCCATGTTTTTAAAAAATAAGAGGGAAGGGAGGGAAATACGGGTGGGAACCGCCTTATAGGCGGAGGAGGAGAGATTTGGCAAAAGGGGAGGGTAAAAATAAAGTTTGGCCTACAAACAGTTAAACAAATATCAACAGATAAAAAAAATCAAACAAGGACGTGTGCAAAATTATAACCAAAATATAAAAGATACAAAAACCAAATATACAGACGAGAAAATGTTGAACAAAGTTCATTGAAAATGTAAATAAAAGAACAAAATTTAAAGGACAACAGAAAATGTCAACAAATTACCAAATAAAACTAATGAAATAAACGGAAAAGAAAAACGCAATACATATAGAAACAAAAAAAGGTTACAAAAATTTACAAAATGGCTGGTAAAAAAAAAAAAAAAAAAAGTGTCAACCCAAAACGTTAAAAAAGAGTTGCTGAGACAGAGATTACAAAATTAAAATAAAACACGTTGACTTTTTTTTTTTTAAACGGTATATAACAGAGAAATAATTAAGACGTAAAAATTAAAAAAGGTCAAAAGAAACGAAAAATAAACAGAAAAACTCCGGGGTTGGTTACTGAAAAAAAGAACTCAGAACAGAAATAATTAAAACAAAAAAGAAGTAACGGTTAAAAGGAAAAGGAAATGAAAAGGAAAAAACAAAAGGTCAAAATGAGAAAGTTCGAAAAATGACAAGTTTTAACAAAGAGTTAGAAAATAGTAAAACAATTAAATCAAAAAACTTAACTAAAATAAGGCAGTCTGAAAAGTTGAAAATGTTTCTTTGGTATAACATGCAAAAATGTCTAGCACCGGTCAGGAGAAAAAAACGGTATAATCCTTAATCTCAACTCTCTTTGATTGTCTTCGGTACCAACCCATATTTGTTATGGTCAGTGATAGTCGATAAAATATAAATTAATTGTATCATACACAACATATATATATATATATGTGTTTATTTGTTTTTTAAACATAATAATTATGTTAAACTGTAAAAAATACAGCTATTGATTATAGTACATCATTAAAGTCTCATAGTTCATGTTGAAATAGCCACTAGATGCCAAAAACAAAACTTCCCTGTGAAACACGGACAAAATTAATTTCATTTATGAGACTGCCGTACCCATTAAACCCTTATGACGCAATGTCAAATTAGCAATTTATGGGTTGAACCCATCCATTGTAACTCCTGGATGGTCATTTTGATATATTTGAGAAAAAATATGCAGGGTTCATATATTCAAACCACAAATAAAAAACAAGTTCCTCTTCATTTCAAAAAATCCCCTACCCTTATAAACTTATCCACGAAGAATTGGCAAACGTTAAAAAAAAATGTTGCTTTTTTATAACTATGGTTAGCTTGAAACAGCATTAGCATCTGGCTTTTTCTCACAATTTTGGTTTTTGATCAGAAAACGTGTTTCAGCTTTTTTAAAGAGAAAACTGGCGCCATTTGTAAGCTTTATCGCCACTTTCCACCGTCGACTGCGTTCAGCGTTTTGGGCAGATTTCCCATTATAACACCTATCTAACGACGAAAAGTTTTTTCCTGTGTATCAGTAAATTTCTGAGATACCAAATTGAACTATTTTGGTTCGATTTTTTTTGATACCTTAAAATTTATTTACCATGAACTTGAAGACATTTTCTCTTCAAATTCTGTGTTTAAGGAGGAAGTTCCACTCAGAGGCATTTTCTCTAGAATATCAAGCATTTAAGAATAAATGTAGGGAGGACATTTTCAGGAATTACAATCTTAATTTCTGAATGTCAAATTTTCAACTCTAAAATCTTTACATTCTATGCATCTATTGATTCGTAACTTAAGTCAAGAGCACCAATCTCATTTAAAAAATAAACCTCTAATTTGCATAATATTGAAATGTGCTAGGATCCACCTAATTTGCACAGTGAAGTACCGACCATATAAAAATTGGTACCGAAACGGAAGGGAGGAATAAATGAATTTAATCAAAAAAACTCTGCATTTTGCAGTGAAATATTTGGAAAAGGTTTTGCCATTAAGGGGAGTTTCACAGGGGTGGTAACAGGCCTTGAACCCGTAGGCGGGTTTTGTAGAATACCTGAAAAATATAAAACTGTTAGGCTAGGAGGTACCTAATTTATACCGGTCTTGTGACCATATAGATATGGTTGGTACCGGGAAGATAAATACAGGAATCAAGAGATTCAACCAGAGACTCTGCCCGACTGTGACTTAGTCAACACATTCTCCAGGAACGGTCTTACCAGGAATATACAAAAGACTATATGTAAATATTGTGTACACTTTCTTGTTTGAATACATTTTGTTCTAAGTACATTTTGTGTTGCATTA
>CAHIKZ030004223.1:0-43338 GCA_903632075.3 Acanthosepion pharaonis
GTGGGAGAAGGAAAGAGGATTCATACCTTTCCCTATTGTTAGTGAATATAATGGATACGATTGGAAGGAACTCGACTCTCTGATTCTTCAAAGATACTCATAAATATACAAATATAAATAAATACAAGTCTTTGAAAACGTTTATAGTCTAGAGAAAACGGCTGTGCTGGTAATCAACGGGATAAAACAACTGAAACGCATGAAAGATATGCACTAAGGGGAGTAACATGGCGATCGTGCTAATCTTGAAATTTTTTTGTTAGTTGATTAGTTGCTCAGAATAATTAATCAAACAATTTAGCATCTATTTTATCGGAGCACAATGCACGGCTGGTTCCCAGACTTCATAAATTCAAGCGCCCTACGAGGCTGGCAGGAATGCTCTCACCCTTTCACTGTTGAAATTATTAAATTTAGCCGTCTCTTCTACTCCAATAGGGGAATAGGATCTCACATCTCGCCTGTGGAATCCTTCCTTATTCCAGGAAGAGGAGAGCTATAATCTCCAACTATTCAAATGTAATGTCCATCTTCTATCACTCTATCTGATCTTGCTCCAAATTTTCTGTAACCCCTTGCGTCCTAGTGGAAGAGGCCTTGCTTGGGGTGAAAGTTTAAATAAAAAAAAAATGTTCTTAGAGTAATTAATCAAATAATTTAGCATACATTTTAACAGAATCTAGTAGGATTCTTTTTCTGAGGGCAGAAATTTTAGTAATTTGAATTGTCGGAATAGGATTTAAGGGAGGGAAAAGAGGTATATCTGGATAAGAGGTATGTGGGAGGGAACAGGTAGGCGGAAGAGGGATTGTCAGGCGGAAGGTAACAGGGATAAAATTTAGCCGTAACTCCGTTGGTTTCAGCTTGTTGTGTCGGATATCATACATGTGGCCTTTAAACCTCTTGGCGGATTTTACGTTGTGAGGCGGAAGGGGAAACCAAGTGAGGCGGAATTAGATAGAAAATGAGTCGGAAGAGGAGGGTGAGGTGTGCAGAGAAGGAAAGAAAACAAGGAGGTGAAGCGGAACGACATTCAGGGAGGCGGAAAGGGATGCATGAGGCGGAAGAGGATGCAGGTGGGGAGGATAGCAGAGGGGATAGGAGCAGGTGAGGCGGAAGAGGATAACAGATGGGGCGGAAGAGGATAGCAGATGAGGCGGAATAGGATGGCAGATGGCGGAAGAGGATGGCAGGTGAGACAAAGGGGATAGCAGGTGAGGCGGAAGGGGATGGCAGGTGATAATAAGAGGATACTATGCATGGCAAGTCAAGGCGGAACGGGATAGCAGGTGAGGGAGCAGGTGAGGCGGGAAGAGGATGGCAGGTGAGGCCGGAAGAGGATGGCAGGTGAGGCGGAATAGGGATAAAGATGAACGGAAAGGAGCAGATGAGGGACCAACGGAAGAGGATAGCAGGTGAGGCGGAAGAGGATGGCAGGTGAGGCGGAAGAGGGATGGCAGGTGAGGCGGAAGAGGATAGCAGGTGAGGCGGAAAGGATAGGGATTAGGAAGAGGATAACAGATGAGGCGGAAGAGAAATGCAGGTGAGGCGGAAAGAGGATGGCAGGTGAAACGGAAGAGGGATAGCAGAGATGAGGCGGAAGAGGATAGAAGGTGAGGCGGAAGAGGATGGCAGGTGAGGCCGGAAGAGAGGATAGCAGGTGAGGCGGAAGAGGATAGCAGATGAGGCGGAAGAGGATAGCAGGTGAGGCGGAAGAGGATGCAGGTGAGGCGGAAGAGGGGATGTGAAGGTGAAACGGAAGAGGATAGCAGGTGAGGCGGAAGAGGAAGGGATGAGGCAGAAGAGATAGCAGTAAGAGGAGGAAGAAGAATGAGGCGGAAGAGGATAGCAGGTGAGGCGGAAGAGGGATAGCAGGTGAGGCGGAAGAGGATAGCAGGTGACAGGCGGAAGAGGATAGCAGGTGGCAGAAGAGGATAGCAGGTCCCGGAAGAGGATAGCAGGTGAGGCGGAAGAGAGGATAGCAATGAGGCGGAAGAGGGATGGCAGGTGAGGCGGAAAGGATGGGATGCAGGTGAGGCGGAAGAGGATAGAAGGTGAGGCGGAAGAGGATAGCAGGTGAGGCGGAAGAGGATGGCAGGTGAGGCGGAAGAGGATAGCAGGTGAGGCGGAAAGAGGATAGCAGGTGAGGAAGAGGATAGCAGGTGGGGGCGGAAGAGGATAGCAGGTGAGGCGGAAGAGGATTGCAGGTGAGGCGGAAGAGGATAGCATATGAGGCGGAAGAGGATTGCAGGTGAGGCGGAAGAGGATAGCATATGAGGCGGAAGAGGATTGCAGGTGAGGCGGAAGAGGATAGCAGATGAGGCGGAAGAGGATTGCAGGTGAGGCGGAAGAGGGATGGCAGGTGAGGCGGGGAAGCAGGATGAGGCGGAAGAGGTGCAGATGGGGGAAGAGGATAGCAGGTGAGGCGGAAGAGGATGGCAGGATGAGGCGGAAGAGGGATAGCAGGTGAGGCGGGAAGAGGATGGCAGGTGAGGCGGAAGAGGGATGGCAGGTGAGGCGGAAGAGGATGGCAGGTGAGGCGGAAGAGGGATAGCAGGTGAGGCGGAAGAGGATGGCAGGTGAGGCGGAAGAGGATAGCAGGTGAGGCGGAAGAGGGATAGCAGGTGAGGCGGAAGGGATGGCAGATGAGAGGGAATGAGGTGAGGCAGGTGAGGGCGGAAGAGGGATGTGGTGGTGACCGGAATGGGATGGCAGGTGAGGCGGAAGAGGATTGCAGGTGAGGCGGAAGAGGATAGCAGATGAGGCGGAAGAGGATAGCAGATGAGGCGGAAGAGGATTGCAGGTGAGGCGGAAGAGGATTGCAGGTGAGGCGGAAGAGGATAGCAGATGAGGCGGAAGAGGATAGCATATGAGGCGGAAGAGGGACCTTTGGGAGGGGATGAGGAAGAGGATAGCAGTGGGCGGAAGAGGATAGCAGGTGAGGCGGAAGAGGATATGCAGGTGAGGCGGAAGAGGGATAGCAGGTGAGGCGGAAGAGGATAGCAGGTGAGGCGGAAGAGGATGGCAGGTGAGGCGGAAGAGGATAGCAGGTGAGTTTCCATCCAGGTGATACGGATGGGTGATGGAGCGGAAGAGGATAGCAGGTGAGGCGGAAGAGGATAGCATATGAGGCGGAAGAGGATTGCAGGTGAGGCGGAAGAGGATAGCAGATGAGGCGGAAGAGGATAGCATATGAGGCGGAAGAGGATTGCAGGTGAGGCGGAAGAGGATAGCATATGAGGCGGAAGAGGATAGCAGGTGAGGCGGAAGAGGATAGCAGGTGAGGCGGAAGAGGATTGCAGGTGAGGCGGAAAGGAAAAGGTGAGGCGGAAGAGATGATGAGTGAGGCGGAAGAGGATAGCAGGCGGAAGAGGAGGCAGGTGAAGAGGGATAGCAGGTGAGGCGGAAGAGGAAGAGGAGGCGGAAGGGATGAGGTGGCGGAAGAGGATAGCAGGTGAGGCGGAAGAGGATAGCAGCAGATGAGGAGGGAAGAGGATGCAGGTGAGGCGGAAGAGGATGGCAGGTGAGGCGGAAGAGGATAGCAGGTGAGGCGGAAGAGGGATAGCAGGTGAGGCGGAAGAGGGATAGCAGGTGAGGCGGAAGAGGATGCAGATGAGGCGGAAGAGGATAGCAGGTGAGGCGGAAGAGGGATGAGGCGGAAGAGGATAGCAGATGAGGCGGAAGAGGATTGCAGGTGAGGCGGAAGAGGATAGCAGGTGAGGCGGAAGAGGATGCAGATGAGGCGGAAGAGGATGGCAGGTGAGGCGGAAGAGGATGCAGGTGAGGCGGAAGAGGATAGCAGATGAGGCGGAAGAGGATAGCAGGTGAGGCGGAAGAGGATAGCAGGTGAGGCGGAAGAGGATAGCAGATGAGGCGGAAGAGGATTGCAGGTGAGGCGGAAGAGGGATGGCAGTATAATAAGACCCCGTGAGGCGGAAGAGGGATAGCAGATGAGGCGGAAGAGGATGGCAGGTGAGGCGGAAGAGGTGAGGCAGAAGGAGGATGGCAGGTGAGGGCGGAAGAGGATAGCAGGTGAGGCGGAAGGGATGGCAGGTGAGGCGGAAGAGGGATAGCAGATGAGGCGGAAGAGGATAGCAGGTGAGGGCGGAAGAGGATAGCAGGTGAGGGCGGAAGAGGGATAGCAGGTGAGGCGGAAGAGGATAGCAGGTGAGGCGGAAGAGGATAGCAGGTGAGGCGGAAAGGATAGCAGATGAGGAGGGGAAGAGGATGGCAGGTGAGGCGGAAGAGGAGCAGGTGAGGCCGGAAGGGGATAGCAGATGAGCGGAAAAGGATGGCAGGTGAGGCGGAAGAGGATGGCAGATGAGGCGGAAGAGGATGGCAGATGAGGCGGAAGAGGAGGGACAGAAGAGGATGGCAGGTGAGGCGGAAGAGGATAGCAGGTGAGGCGGAAGAGGGATGGCGGAAGGTGAGGGCGGAAGAGGATAGCAGGTGAGGGCGGAAAGGGATAGCAGGTGAGGCGGAAGAGGATAGCAGGTGAGGCGGAAGAGGATAGCAGGTGAGGCGGAAGAGGGATAGCAGGTGAGGCGGAAGAGGGGAGATGAGGGGGAGGGCAGGTGAGGCGGAAGGGATGGCATGAGGCGGAAGATGAGGCGGAAGGCGGAAGAGGATAGCAGGTGAGGGCGGAAGAGGATGGCAGGTGAGGCGGAGAGGATAGCAGGTGAGGCGGAAGAGGATGGCAGATGAGGCGGAAGAGGATAGCAGGTGAGGCGGAAGAGGGATGGCAGGTGAGGCGGAAGAGGATGGCAGGTGAGGCGGAAGAGGGGATGAGGCAGGGGGTGAGGCGGAAGAGGGATAGCAGGTGAGGCGGAAGAGGATAGCAGATGAGGCGGAAGAGGATAGCAGGTGAGGCGGAAGAGGATGGCAGGTGAGGCGGAAGAAGGGAGAGCAGGTGAGGCGGAAGAGGATGGCAGGTGAGGTGAGGCGGAAGAGGATGGCAGGTGAGGCGGAAGAGGATAGCAGGTGAGGCGGAAGAGGATAGCAGGTGAGGCGGAAGAGGATAGCAGATGTGAGGCGGAAGAGGATAGCAGGTGAGGCGGAAGAGGATAGCAGGTGAGGCGGAAGGAGGAGGTGAGGCAGGAAGAGGGCAGGTGAGGCGGAAGAGGGCAGATGAGGCGGGGAGGGATGGCAGGTGAGGCGGAAGAGGGATGGCAGGTGAGGCGGAAGAGGATAGCAGGTGAGGCGGAAGAGGGATAGCAGGTGAGGCGGAAGAGGATAGCAGGTGAGGCGGAGGGATGGCAGGGGGCGGAAGAGGTGGAGGCGGAAGAGGATAGCAGATGAGGCGGAAGAGGATAGCAGGTGAGGCGGAAGAGATAGCAGAAGGTGAGGCGGAAGGATAGCAGGTGAGGCGGAAGAGGGATAGCAGGTGAGGCGGAAGAGGGGCAGGTGAGGCGGAAGAGGATGGCAGATGAGGTGGGCGGAAGAGGATGGCAGGTGAGGCGGAAGAGGATAGCAGGTGAGGCGGAAGAGGATAGCAGGTGAGGCGGAAGAGGATGGCAGGTGAGGCGGAAGAGGAGGCAGGTGAGGCGGAAGAGGGATAGCAGGTGAGGCGGAAGAGGATAGCAGGTGAGGCGGAAGAGGATAGGATGAGGCGGAAGAGGTGCAGGTGAGGCGGAGGAGGATAGCAGGTGAGGCGGAAGAGGCGGGATAGCAGGTGAGGCGGAAGAGGGATAGCAGGTGAGGCGGAAGAGGATGGCAGGTGAGGCGGAAGAGGGATAGCAGGTGAGGCGGAAGAGGATAGCAGGTGAGGCGGAAGAGGGATGGCAGGTGAGGCGGAAGAGGATAGCAGGTGAGGCGGAAGAGGATAGCAGGTGAGGGCGGAAGAAGGATAGCAGGTGAGGCGGAAGGAAGGATAGGAGGTGAGGCGGAAGAGGGATAGCAGGTGAGGCGGAAGAGGATAGCAGGTGAGGCGGAAGAGGATAGCAGGTGAGGCGGAAGAGGATAGCAGGTGAGGCGGAAGAGGAGCAGGTGAGGCCGGAAGAGGATAGCAGATGAGGAGGGAGGATAGCAGGTGAGGCGGAAGAGGGATGGCAGGTGAGGAAGGGAGGGGATAGCAGGTGAGGCGGAAGAGGATAGCAGGTGAGGCGGAAGAGGAGATGAGGTGGAAGAGGAAGAAGAGGATAGGCAGGAGGGGGCGGCGGAAGAGGGATAGCAGGTGAGGCGGAAGAGGATGGCAGGTGAGAGGCGGAAGGGATGGCAGGTGAGGCGGAAGAGGATAGCAGGTGAGGCGGAAGAGGATGGCAGGTGAGGTGGAAGAGGATGGCAGGTGAGGCGGAAGAGGATAGCAGGTGAGGCGGAAGAGGATAGCAGGTGAGGCGGAGGGCAGGATGAGGCGGAAGAGGATGAGGTGAGGAAGAGGAGGATAGCAGGTGAGGCGGAAGAGGATAGCAGGTGAGGCGGAAGAGGATGGCAGGTGAGGCGGGAAGAGGATAGCAGGTGAGGCGGAAGAGGATAGCAGGTGAGGCGGAAGAGGATGGCAGGTGAGGCGGAAGAGGATAGCAGGTGAGGCGGAAAGGATGGCAGGTGAGGCGGAAGAGGATAGCAGATGAGGCGGAAGAGGGAGGTGAGGCGGAAGAGGATGCAGGTGAGGCGGAAGAGGATAGCAGGTGAGGCGGAAGAGGAGGATAGCAGGTGAGGCGGAAGAGGATAGCAGGTGAGGCGGAAGAGGATGGCAGGATGAGGCGGAAGAGGATAGCAGGTGAGGAGAAGAGGGTGAGGCGGAGAGGATGGCAGGTGAGGCGGAAGGGGATAGCAGGTGAGGCGGAAGAGGGATAGCAGGTGAGGCGGAAGAGGATGGAGGTGAGGCGGAAGAGGAAGCAGGAGGATAGCAGGTGAGGCGGAAGAGGATAGCAGGTGAGGCGGAAGAGGATGGCAGGTGAGGCGGAAGAGGATAGCAGGTGAGGCGGAAGAGGATGGCAGGTGAGGCGGAAGAGGGATGGCAGGTGAGGCGGAAGAGGGATAGCAGGTGAGGGCGGGAAGAGGATAGCAGGTGAGGCGGAAGAGGATAGCAGGTGAGGCGGAGGAAGGGGATGGCAGGTGAGGCGGAAGAGGATGCAGGTGAGGCGGAAGAGGATGGCAGGTGAGGCGGAAGAGGATAGGCAGATGAGGTGAGGCGGAAGAGGATGGCAGGTGAGGCGGAAGAGGATGGCAGGTGAGGCGGAAGAGGATAGCAGATGAGGCGGAAGAGGATAGCAGGTGAGGGCGGAAGAGGATAGCAGGTGAGGCGGAAGAGGATAGCAGGTGAGGCGGAAAGGAGGATGTGCGGAAGGTGAGGGCGGAAGGAGGGATAGCAGGTGAGGCGGAAGAGGGATAGCAGGTGAGGCGGAAGAGGATGGCAGGTGAGGCGGAAGAGGATGGCAGGTGGGGCGGAAGAGGGATAGCAGATGAGGATGGCAGGTGAGGCGGAAGAGGGATAGCAGGTGAGGCGGCGGAGGGATGGCAGGTGAGGCGGAAGAGGATAGCAGGTGAGGGCGGAAGAGGATGGCAGGTGAGGCGGAAGAGGATAGCAGGTGAGGCGGAAGAGGATAGCAGGTGAGGCGGAAGAGGATGGCAGGTGAGGCGGAAGAGGATAGCAGGTGAGGCGGAAGAGGATAGCAGGTGAGGCGGAAGAGGATGGCAGGTGAGGCGGAAGAGGATAGCAGGTGAGGCGGAAGAGGATGGCAGGTGAGGCGGAAGAGGATGGCAGGTGAGGCGGAAGAGGATGGCAGGTGAGGCGGAAGAGGATAGCAGGTGAGGCGGAAGAGGATAGCAGGTGAGGCGGAAGAGGATAAGGTGAGGCGGAAGAGGATGGCAGGTGAGGCGGAAGAGGATAGCAGGTGAGGCAGGAAGAGGATAGCAGGTGAGGCGGAAGAGGATAGCAGGTGAGGCGGAAGAGGATTGCAGGTGAGGCGGAAGAGGATTGCAGGTGAGGCGGAAGAGGATAGCAGGTGAGGCGGAAGAGGATAGCAGGTGAGGCGGAAGAGGATAGCAGGTGAGGCGGAAGAGGATAGCAGGTGAGGCGGAAGAGGAAGGTGAGGCGGAAGATGGCAGGTGAGGCGGAAGAGGATAGCAGGTGAGGCGGAAGAGGATAGCAGGTGGTGAGGCGGAAGAGGGATAGCAGGTGAGGCGGAAGAGGATAGCAGGTGAGGCGGAAGAGGATAGCAGGTGAGGCGGAAGAGGGATAGCAGGTGAGGCGGAAGAGGATGGCAGGTGAGGCGGAAGAGGATAGCAGGTGAGGCGGAAGAGGATAGCAGGTGAGAGGATGGAAGAGGGAGGGGCAGGTGAGGCGGAAGAGGATAGCAGATGAGGGCGGAAGAGGATAGCAGGTGAGGCGGAAGAGGGATAGCAGGTGAGGCGGAAGAGGGATAGCAGGTGAGGCGGAAGGGGCAGGTGAGGCGGAAGAGGATTGCAGGTGAGGCGGAAGAGGATAGCATATGAGGCGGAAGAGGATTGCAGGTGAGGCGGAAGAGGATAGCAGATGAGGCGGAAGAGGATAGCAGGTGAGGCGGAAGAGGATAGCAGGTGAGGCGGAAGAGGATAGCATATGAGGCGGAAGAGGATTGCAGGTGAGGCGGAAGAGGATAGCAGATGAGGCGGAAGAGGATAGCAGATGAGGCGGAAGAGGATAGCAGGTGAGGCGGAAGAGGATTGCAGGTGAGGCGGAAGAGGGATGCAGGCAGGTGAGGCGGAAGAGGATGGCAGGTGAGGCGGAAGAGGGGATAGCAGATGAGGGCGGAAGGGATGGCAGGTGAGGCGGAAGAGGGAGCAGGCAGGATGAGGCGGAAGAGGATAGCAGGTGAGGCGGAAGAGGATAGCAGATGAGGCGGAAGAGGATTGCAGGTGAGGCGGAAGAGGATGGCAGGTGAGGGCGGAAGAGGATGGCAGGTGAGGCGGAAAGAGGATGGCAGGTGTGAGGAAGAGGGATAGGGTGAGGCGGAAGAGGATAGCAGATGAGGCGGAAGAGGGATAGCAGGTGAGGCGGAAGAGGATGCAGGATGAGGCGGAAGAGGATAGCAGGTGATGAGGAAGAGGGAAGAGGATGAGGCGGAGGATGATGTGAGGCGGAAGAGGATAGCAGGTGAGGCGGGCGGAAGAGGGATGAGGCGGAAGAGGATGAGCAGAGGCGGAAGAGGATGGCAGGTGATGGAAGAGGATGTGCAGGTGAGGCGGAAGAGGATGGCAGGTGAGGCGGAAGAGGATGGCAGGTGAGGCGGAAGGGGATAGCAGGTGAGGCGGAAGAGGATAGCAGGTGAGGCGGAAGAGGATGGCAGGTGAGGCGGAAGAGGGATGGCAGGTGAGGCGGAAGGGGATAGCATGAGGCGGAAGAGGATGGGTGAGGCGGAAGAGGGATAGCAGGTGAGGCGGAAGAGGATGCAGGTGAGGCGGAAGAGGATAGCAGGTGAGGCGAAAGGAGGATGGTGAGGCGGAAGAGGAGGTGAGGCGGAAGAGGGATGGCAGGTGAGGCGGAAGAGGATAGCAGGTGAGGCGGAAGAGGATAGCAGGTGAGGGCGGAGGGAGGGATAGCAGGTGAGGCGGAAGAGGGATAGCAGGTGAGGCGGAAGAGGATGGCAGGTGAGGAGGCGGAAGAGGATAGCAGATGAGGCGGAGGATAGCAGGTGAGAAGAGGATAGCAGGTGAGGCGGAAGGGGATAGCAGGTGAGGCGGAAGAGGATAGCATGTGAGGCGGAAGAGGATGGCAGGTGAGGCGGAAGAGGATAGCAGGTGAGGCGGAAGAGGATGGCAGGTGAGGCGGAAGAGGATAGCAGGTGAGGCGGAAGAGGATGGCAGGTGAGGCGGAAGAGGATGGCAGGTGAGGCGGAAGAGGGATGGCAGGTGGGGCGGAGGATGGGAGGTGAGGCGGAAGAGGCAGGATGAGGAGAGGATAGCAGGATGGAAGAGGATAGCAGGTGAGGCGGAAGAGGATAGCAGGTGAGGCGGAAGAGGATGGCAGGTGAGGCGGAAGAGGGATAGCAGGTGAGGCGGAAGAGGATGGCAGGTGAGGGGAAGAAGGAGGATAGCAGGTGAGGCGGAAGAGGATGGCAGGTGAGGCGGAAGAGGATAGCAGGTGAGGCGGAAGAGGATAGCAGGTGAGGCGGAAGAGGATGGCAGATGAGGCGGAAGAGGATGCAGGTGAGGCGGAAGAGGGATAGCAGGTGAGGCGGAAGAGGAGGGCAGGTGAGGCGGAAGAGGATAGCAGATGAGGCGGAAGGGATAGCAGGTGAGGCGGAAGAGGGATAGCAGATGAGGCGGAAGAGGATAGCAGGTGAGGCGGAAGAGGATAGCAGGTGAGGCGGAAGAGGATAGCAGTGAGGCGGAAGGAGGATGGGTGAAGGGATGGGCGGAAGAGGATAGCAGGTGAGGCGGAAGAGGATGGCAGATGAGGCGGAAGAGGATAGCAGGTGAGGCGGAGAGGGATAGCAGATGAGGCGGAAGAGGATAGCAGGTGAGGGGCGGAAGAGGATAGCAGGTGAGGCGGAAGAGGATAGCAGATGAGGCGGAAGAGGGATGGCAGGTGAGGCGGAAGAGGATAGCAGGTGAGGCGGAAGAGGGATAGCAGGTGAGGCGGAAAGAGGATGGCAGGTGAGGCGGAAGGGATAGCAGGTGAGGCGGAAGCAGAGGATGGCAGGTGAGGCGGAAGAGGATGGCAGGTGAGGCGGAAGAGGATGCAGGTGAGGCGGAAGAGGATAGCAGGTGAGGCGGAAGAGGATAGCAGGTGAGGCGGAAGAGGATGGAGGTGAGCGGAAGAGGATAGCAGGTGAGTGGAAAGGGATAGCAGGTGAGGCGGAAGAGGGATAGCAGGTGAGGCGGAAGGGGATAGGCGGCAGGATGCAGGTGAGGCGGAAGAGGATAGCAGGTGAGGCGGAAGAGGATAGCAGTGAGGCGGAAGAGGATAGCAGGTGAGGCGGAAGAGGATGCAGGTGAGGCGGAAGAAGGATAGCAGGTGAGGCGGAAGAGGGATGGCAGGTGAGGCGGAAGAGGATAGCAGATGAGGCGGAAGAGGATAGCAGGTGAGGCGGAAGAGGATAGCAGGTGAGGCGGAAGAGGGATAGCAGGTGAGGCGGAAAGGATAGCAGGTGAGGCGGAAGAGGGATAGCAGGTGAGGCGGAAGAGGATGGCAGGTGAGGCGGAAGAGGATGGCAGGTGAGGCGGAAGAGGATGGCAGGTGAGGCGGAAGAGGCGGATGGCATGAGGCGGAAGAGGATGGCAGGTGAGGCGGAAGAGGGATGGCAGGTGAGGCGGAAGAGGGGATAGCAGGTGAGGCGGAAGGGATAGCAGATGAGGCGGAAGAGGGATAGCAGGTGAGGCGGAAGAGGATGGCAGGTGAGGCGGAAGGGATAGCAGATGAGGCGGAAGAGGATAGCAGGTGAGGCGGAAGAGGATGCAGGTGAGGCGGAAGAGGATAGCAGATGAGGAAGGGATAGCAGGTGAGGCGGAAGGGGAGGCAGGTGAGGCGGAAGGGAGGGATGGCAGGTGAGGGGGCGGAGCGGAAGGGATAGCAGGTGAGGCGGAAGAGGATGGCAGATGAGGCGGAAGAGGATAGCAGATGAGGCGGGAAGAGGGATGGCAGGTGAGGCGGAAGAGGATAGCAGGTGAGGCGGAAGGGGATAGCAGGTGAGGCGGAAGAGGGATAGCAGGTGAGGCGGAAGAGGATAGCAGGTGAGGCGGAAGAGGATGGCAGATGAGGCGGAAGAGGATGGCAGGTGAGGCGGAAGAGGATAGCAGGTGAGGCGGAAGGGATGGCAGGTGAGGCGGAAGAGGATAGCAGGTGAGGCGGAAGGATTGCAGGTGAGGCGGAAGAGGATAGCAGATGAGGCGGAAGAGGATTGCAGGTGAGGCGGAAGAGGATTGCAGGTGAGGCGGAAGAGGATAGCAGATGAGTCGAAAGAAGATAGCATATGAGGCGGAAGAGGATAGCATATGAGGCGGAAGAGGATTGCAGGTGAGGCGGAAGAGGATAGCAGGTGAGGCGGAAGAGGATTGCAGGTGAGGCGGAAGAGGATAGCAGATGAGGCGGAAGGATAGGGAGGCGGAAGAGGATAGGTGAGGCGGAAGAGGATAGCAGGTGATGCGGAAGAGGATAGCAGGTGAGGCGGAAGAGGATAGCAGGTGAGGCGGAAGAGGATAGCAGATGAGGCGGAAGAGGGATAGCAGGTGAGGCGGAAGAGGATAGCAGTGGGTGAGGCGGAAGAGGATAGCAGATGAGGCGGAAGAGGATAGCAGGTGAGGCGGAAGAGGGATGGCAGGTGAGGCGGAAGAGGATGGCAGATGAGGCGGAAGAGGATGGCAGGTGAGGCGGAAGAGGATGGCAGGTGAGGCGGAAGAGGATGGCAGGTGAGGCGGAAGAGGATAGCAGGTGAGGCGGAAGAGGATGGCAGATGAGGCGGAAGAGGATAGCAGGTGAGGCGGAATGGGATAGCAGGTGAGGCGGAAGAGGATGGCAGGGATGAGGCGGAAGAGGATAGCAGATGAGGCGGAAGAGGATGCAGGTGAGGCGGAAGAGGATAGCAGGTGAGGCGGAAGAGGATGGCAGGTGAGGCGGAAGAGGATAGCAGGTGAGGCGGAAGAGGGATAGCAGGTGAGGCGGAAGAGGATAGCAGGATGAGGCAGGATGAGGCGGAAGCGGGATAGCAGGTGAGGCGGAAGAGGATAGCAGGTGGGGCGGAAGAGGATGGCAGGATAGCAGATGGAAGAGGATAGCAGGTGAGGCGGAAGAGGATAGCAGGTGAGGCGGAAAGATAACAGGATAGCAGGATGAGGCGGAAGAGGATAGCATATGAGGCGGAAGAGGATTGCAGGTGAGGCGGAAGAGGATAGCAGATGAGGCGGAAGAGGATTGCAGGTGAGGCGGAAGAGGATTGCAGGTGAGGCGGAAGAGGATAGCAGATGAGTCGAAAGAAGATAGCAGATGAGGCGGAAGAGGATAGCATGTGAGGCGGAAGGAGGATGAGGGCGGAAGAGGGATAGCAGATGAGGCGGAAGGGGATAGCAGGTGAGGCGGAAGAGGGATGCAGGTGAGGCGGAAGAGGATGGGATGAGGCGGAAGAGGATAGCAGGTGAGGCGGAAGAGGATAGCAGGTGAGGCGGAAGAGGGATGGCAGGTGAGGCGGAAGAGGATAGCAGGTGAGGCGGAAGAGGATGGCAGGTGAGGCGGAGGTGAGGCGGATAGGGATGGCATGTGGAGGCGGAAGAGGATGCAGATGAGGCGGAAGAGGATGCAGGTGATGAGGAGGGAAGAGGATGTGGGTGAGGAGGCGGAAGAGGGATAGCAGGTGAGGCGGAAAGGGATGGCAGATGAGAGCGGAAGAGGATGGCGGGTGAGGCGGAAGAGGGATAGCAGGTGAGGCGGAAGAGGATGGCAGATGATGTGAGGCGAAGAGGATGGCATGTGAAGAGGGCGGAAGAGGATAGCAGGTGAGGCGGAAGAGGATGGCAGATGAGGCGGAAGAGGATGGCAGGTGAGGCGGAAGAGGATAGCAGGATGAGGCGGAAGAGGATAGCAGGTGAGGCGGAAGATAGAGGATAGCAGGTGAGGCGGAAGAGGGATGGCAGGTGAGGCGGAAGAGGGATAGCAGATGAGGCGGAAGAGGATAGCAGGTGAGGCGGAAGAGGATGGCATGAGGCGGAAGAGGATGGCAGATGAGGCGGAGGGAATGGATGGCAGGTGAGGCGGAAGAGGGATAGCAGGTGAGGCGGAAGAGGATAGCAGATGAGGCGGAAGAGGATAGCAGGTGAGGCGGAAGAGGATGGCAGGTGAGGCGGAAGGGAGGATGGCAGATGAGGCGGAAGAGGATGGCAGGTGAGGCGGAAGAGGGATAGCAGGTGAGGCGGAAGAGGGATGGCAGGTGAGGCGGAAGAGGATGGCAGGTGAGGCGGAAGAGGATAGCAGGTGAGGGCGGAAGGGATGCAGGTGAGGCGGAGGGGAGGATGGCGGAAGAGGGATAGCAGGTGAGGCGGAAGAGGATGGCAGGTGAGGCGGAAGAGGGATAGCAGGTGAGGCGGAAAGAGGATGGCAGATGAGGCGGAAGAGGATTGCAGGTGAGGCGGAAGAGGATAGCATATGAGGCGGAAGAGGATTGCAGGTGAGGCGGAAGAGGGATGGCAGGTGAGGCGGAAGAGGGCAGGTGAGGCGGAAGAGGATGGCAGGTGAGGCGGAAGAGGATAGCAGGTGAGGCGGAAGAGGATAGCAGGTGAGGCGGAAGAGGGATGGCAGATGAGGCGGAAGAGGATAGCAGGTGAGGCGGAAGGATGGGATGTGAGGCGGAAGGGATAGCAGATGAGGCGGAGAGGATAGCAGGTGAGGGCGGAAGAGGATAGCAGGTGAGGCGGAAGAGGATAGCAGGTGAGGCGGAAGAGGATAGCAGGTGAGGCGGAAGAGGATTGCAGGTGAGGCGGAAGAGGATAGCAGGTGAGGGCGGAAGAGGATAACAGATGAGACGGAAGAGGATAGCAGGTGAGGCGGAAGAGGATGGCAGATGAGGTGGGGCGGAAGAGGATAGCAGGTGAGGCGGAAGAGGATGGCAGGTGAGGGCGGAAGAGGGATTGCAGGTGAGGCGGAAGAGGATGGCAGATGAGGCGGGAAGAGGATAGCAGGTGAGGCGGAAGAGGATAGCATGTGAGGCGGAAGAGGATAGGTGAGGCGGAAGAGGGATAGCATGTGAGGCGGAAAGGGGGAGAGGGATAGAATGAAGAGGATAGCAGGTGAGGCGGAAGAGGATAGCAGGTGAGGCGGGAAGGGGATAGCGGATGAGGGCGGAAGAGGGGATGGCAGGTGAGGCGGAAGAGGATAGCAGATGAGGGCGGAAGAGGATGCAGGTGCGGAAGGGAAGAGGGATGGCAGGATGAAATGAGGCGGAAGAGGATAGCAGATGAGGCGGAAGAGGATAGCAGGTGAGGCGGAAGAGGATAGGTGAGGAGGCGGAAGAGGATAGCAGGTGAGGCGGAAGAGGATAGCAGATGAGGCGGAAGAGGATGGCAGGTGAGGCGGAAGAGGATTGAGGTGAAGGCGGAAGGGAGGCGGAAGAGGGCAGATGTGAGGCGGAAGAGGATATGCAGATGAGGCGGAAGAGGGATAGCAGGTGGGGGCAGATGAAAGGGGATAGCAGGTGAGGCGGAAGAGGATGGATATGAGGCGGGAATAGGATGCAGGTGAGGCGGAAGAGGATAGCAGGTGAGGCGGAAGAGGGATAGCAGGTGAGGCGGAAGAGGATAGGACGGAAGGGATGGCATGTGAGGCGGAAGAGGGATGCAGATGAGGCGGAAGAGGATAGCAGGTGAGGCGGAAGAGGATAGCAGGTGAGGCGGAAGAGGATAGCAGGTGACTTTTGGGATGCATATGAGGGCGGAAGAGGATGGCAGGTGAGGGCGGAAGAGGGGATGGCGGAAGGATGAGCCGGAAGAGGATAACAGATGAGGCGGAAGAGGATAGCATGTGAGGCGGAAGAGGATGGCAGGTGGGCGGGAAGAGGATGGCAGGTGAGGCGGAAGAGGATAGCAGGTGAGGCGGAATGGATGAGGCGGAAGAGGATAGCAGATGAGGCGGAAGAGGATTGGCAGGTGAGGCGGAAGAGGATAGCAAGGTGAGGCGGAAGAGGATAGCAGGTGAGGAAGGAAGAGGATGGCAGGTGAGGCGGAAGAGGATAGCAGATGAGGCGGAAGAGAGGAGATGAGGCGGAAGAGGGAGGGAAGAGGATAGCAGTGAGGCGGAAGAGGATTGCAGGTGAGGCGGAATGGGGATTGCAGGTGAGGCGGAAGAGGATAGTATATGAGGCGGAAGAGGATAGCAGGTGAGGGCGGAAGAGGATAGCAGGGTGAGGCGGAGAGGATAGGATGAGGCGGAAGAGGATAGCAGGTGAGGCGGAAGAGGGATATGCAGGTGAGTGAGGCGGAAGAGGATAGCAGGTGAGGCGGAAGAGGATAGCAGGTGAGGCGGAAGAGGATGGCAGGTGAGGCGGGAAGAGGATAGCAGGTGAGGCGGAAGAGGATAAGGTGAATGAGGAGGTGAGGTGAAGAGGATAGCAGGTGAGGCGGAAGAGGATAGCAGGTGAGGCGGGAAGAGGATATGGATGGCAGGTGAGGCGGAAGAGGATGGCAGGTGAGGCGGGAAGAGGATTGCAAGGTGAGGCGGAAGAGGATAGCAGGTGGGGGCGGAAGGGATAGATGAGGCGGAAGAGGAGAGCAGGTGAGGTGGGAAGATGCAGGTGAGGTGAGGAAGAGGGATAGCAGGTGAGGCGGAAGAGGATAGCAGGTGAGGTATTTTTTCGGCAGTGAGGCGGAAGAGATGATAGCAGATGAGGCGGAAGAGGATAGCAGGTGAGGCGGAAAGGAGGATCGGAAGAGGATTGAGGCGGAAGGGGATGGCAGATGAGGCGGAAGAGGATAGCATGGTGAGAGGCGGAAGAGGATAGCAATTGAGGCGGAAGAGGATAGCAGGTGAGGCGGAAAGAGGATGGCATTGAGGCGGAAGAGGATTGCATGTGAGGCGGAAGAGGATAGCAGGTGAGGCGGAGAGGAGAGGATAAACGGAAAGCAGCAAGTGAGGCGGAAGAGGATAGAGGATGCTTGAGGCGGAAGAGGATAGCATTGAGGACAAGAGGATAGCAGGTGAGGCGGAAGAGGATAGCAGGATGAGGCGGAAGAGGGAGAGCAGGTGAGGCGGAAGAGGATAGCATATTGAGGCGGAAGAGGATAGCAGGTGAGGCGGAATAG
Source organism: Acanthosepion pharaonis (assembly GCA_903632075.3). NCBI lineage: Eukaryota > Metazoa > Mollusca > Cephalopoda > Sepiida > Sepiidae > Acanthosepion > Acanthosepion pharaonis. Next base: position 16,702 of record CAHIKZ030004223.1, read on the forward strand.
GGATAGCATATGAGGCGGAAGAGGATTGATTCAAGGCGGGAATGGATTCCATTGAGGCGGAAAGGGAACATTTGGAGGCGGAAAGGGATTTTCAATGAGGCGGAAGAGGATTGCAATGAGTTGGAAGAAGGATTTAAGGCGGAAAAATTCAGATTTATTTTTCGGAAAGAGGATAGCAGAATGGGAGAATAAAGATAAAAGCATATGAGGCGGAAGAGGATTGCAGGTGGGGCGGAAGAGGATGCAGGTGAGGCGGAAGAGGATTGAATCCTTGACCCGGGAAGAGGATAGCATTTGAGGCGGAAGAGGATAACAAATGAGGCGGAAGAGGATAGCAAAAAGGCGGAAGAGGATAAAATGAGGCGGAAGAGGATAATATTTGATATTTTTTTTTTCTTTTGTATTGCATTTGCCAAAGGTTAAATAGGATTTCAATTGTATTGAAGAAACATTTTTTAGAGGATAACAAATGAGGCGGAAGAGGATTCAATAAAAAAAGTTCCATCCATCCTTTGAATGAAGATGACTACAAGATAATTGAAGATTTTAAAATATCCAACTACGTCCAAAAATAAATACTAATTTCAGGTCCAAGATTTAAATACTATTTGAAATAAATTTATCCAAAAGGTTTGACCAAATTGTCTTAAGGTCCTTTAAAAACCCAAAACTACGTTGTATAAAAAAGCAGGTTTGAACAAAACATTTTTTGAAATGTTTAAACATTAAATCCTAAACTCTTACCAGTAAAAACACTTTATGGAAAAAACATATGAAAAAATGAAGGTTTTAATACCAGAAATATTTTGTAAAAAATTATTACCAACAATAAATTTTTGAAGAAAAAATTACCACCAATACATTATTACCAGCTGGCCCTCAAAAATTACCAGCTATACATTTAAAAACAAAATTACCAGCAATACATTTTTGAAAAAAATTCTATCACCAGCAATAAAAACTTTTCATCATGAAATAACCCATTAACAAGTTGATATGTCGTAAACGTTAAAACCAAACCAAAATAAAAAATTTAGATGGTAGGTTTTCATACTATTAACATTGGTCGGTCTGTTCCTCAACGTATTGTCAATTTCAATTTTGCTTTTTGCATCCTTTTTCAGGATTAAATATTTTTGAGACAAGTTAACCAAAAAACTATTTACAAAATTTACATTGTCCTAAATGTATTGCCAAATCCAAAAAACATCTGTCTCTATTTCTCAGATGAGGTATTGTAAATTTATTTACACTATTTACATTGTTTGGACTATTGTCCTCATAATTTGCCATATTTATTTAAACATTATTTCTCTATTTCTCATATGAGGTATTGTAAGTGGAATTTAAATTTATTTAAATTGTTTGGACTTTGTCTGTTCATTTTTGCCATATTCAGGTAAGCTTGTTTGAATCTGTTTAGATTTTTCAGATGAGATATTATAAATATTTACACTATTTTATTGTTTGGACTGTTCACTCATTTAAATTGAAATATTCACCTTCAACATCTGTCTATATTTTGAGATGAGGTATTGTAACTATTTACATTATCCCGGAGCATTGTTTGGACTGTTGTTTCATAATTATTGCAAAATATTCAACATTTCAACATCTGTCGTACATATTTCTTCATGAGGTATTGTATTGAATTTAAATTTTATTTACATTGTTTGGACTGTTGTCCTCATCTTTACAGGCCATATTCATTTTTTATCTAATTTAAGATGAGATGAGGTATTAAATAATTTACAAAATACATTGTTTGGACCAATTGTCTTCATCATTATTAACCATATTACCTTCAGTATCTGTCTCTATTTTTCAGATGAGGTATTTTAAACTATTTATTTTATTTACATTGTTTGGACTATTGTCCTCATCTTTATTGCCATAGATGTTACTTCAACATCTGTCTTTATTTTCAGATGAGATATTATATCTATTTACACTATTTACATTGTTTGGACTATTGTCCCTCATTTTTATTGTCATATTCAAACGTTATCGAAATTCAACATCTGTCTCTATTTTTCAGATGAGGAATTTAAAAACTAGCTGAATTTACACTATTTACATACAAACAAACACTGTTTTCTCATCAGCACACACATACACAGATTCAATATTGGACTATATATATTATATTGCTAATTATATTTACACTGGAACATTGTCCATCGGTCTGTTGTGGCATCGTATTTCAACATCTAAAATGTTTCTAAAATATTATTTACATTTTCTAAATGATTTATCCATTTTTATTCAAATTGAGGTATTTTAATTATTTACAGTAAAAAATGGGAATATGAAATATTGTTTTGTAATAAACAATTATTCCGCCATTAACGGTCTAGTTTCTTCAAAATTCCATTAATTTTCTGAGACGATTGGTATTTTAACCAATTACACCTATTCGCCCTTTTAAAGATTGTTCGGTCTGTTGTCCTGAATATTTATTCAATTCTTACTACAATTTTATCGGGCAAATTATTCAACGCTCCATCTGGCTTCTGTGAAAATTAGATATATTTTGAGATGAGGTATTGTTTTTTAAAATATTTATTTTCGATAGTTAAGATCTTAATATATTTTGGAACCATTAATGAAACCCTTTATTTAGTCCACAAAGCAAATTCTAATTGTAATTTAAATGAGTAATATATTTTTTTTTAAAAAGTATTATAATTTATCAAGATTAACACAAGGTTTGATTCCTCCTTTAAATTCACAAGCAGTGCTTTTTTTAGATTTTTTTCATTTGAACGCTTTTTATCATTTTTGGGAATGTATAATACATTTTTGCAACGAACCAATTTTTGTTTTATTTTGCAACAAATTAAAATTTTATTATTGTTCGGACATTATTTTTCCATCTGTCCCACTAGTTGTCATTTTGATTTAAACTTGGCCGGCCTAGATTTTATTTTAATGATTTAAGAATGATTATAATTATGAATTTTGATAGCAATTTAACAATTTCGGACATTATTTTCAACAACATTTCCACAGAGGGTGAAAAAATTATTTTTTTAAAATATGAAAATGATTATCATACAATTTATCCCTTTTCTTAATCCATTTTTGTTTAAAGATAATAAGTGAAAATATATTCAGTTTACAGGAATTTTAAATTAATATACAAAACCATTAAAAAATTTAAAGACACATATTCAATAGAAAGTCAAATATATATATATATATATATATATATATATATATAACATTAGATAAACTTTATTGTTCAAGAATGTTTTATATTTCATAAACAACTGTTGAAAAAGATTGAATAGTGAATGGGGTTTCATTGAAAATCAACAGAAAATCCGAAAATTTTATGAAATTCGTTTAAACTCGTATATTTAAAGAATGTTTCATTAATGATAATTTTGGTTTGGAAAACGATGGACATTTCAAAAATATTTTTTCAATCCTGATTAGTAAGATAACATATAGAAAACATTAATATGATGAATAAAGAATTTAATTTTTAATTTTCACAGAACAAAATTTTTTTTTTCGTAATTATTTGGTTTTTAAATTTTATTCAACTGGAATTAAATTGTTTATTTTTTAAAATCACATCAATGGGAATTTTCATTCCATGATCGGCATGTTTCTAAATTTTTAAAACTTATCTTCATTAAACTCTCCTTATGTTTGTAATACAAAAAAATATGCAAAAACCTATTTTTGGGAATTAAAATTCTTTTTTTCTTGTTAAAAATTTTTTTCAAAATTTTAATAAGTAACATATCCTTAAAAAAAATTTTTCGCAAATTGCTTTAAATAACGGATTCTTTCTCTTATTTCCATTTCAAAAGCATTTCTTCAACATTTCACAATAAACTCCATATGTTAATCGTATTTCATCCTTGTGACTATTTTAAATATTGTTTCAGATAACCAAGAAAATTGATCATTGATATAAATAAATTTTATTAAAATAAAATTAGAATCTTGTCTTCTTCAAATTTTTTATTCCTATATTATTACTTTTCATTTTTTAGATATTTTTTTCATTGTTTTTTGTTTATCAAACTTTGTAAAGGTGTTTTGTTCATTTTTGGATTTAGCCAATTTAGATGAAAAAGAGGAGAATTTCGGATTTTTTTCCCATCTAAAGTGAAGACATTTCTCCACATTTTTTGTATTTTTTAAAAATTTATCGAACAATTTTTTTCGTTTTTTTGTTTTTCATATCTCAAAATCCTTGAAAAATTTTGGGACAAAATGCTTTTTTTTTTATCGATATTTTTCAATATTTTTCATTCCAGTTTTCTTTTTTGTTTGCTTTTTTTTTTGCAATAGTTTTGAAAGATGAAGGCCTCATGTTTGATAGTTTTTTTTTTTGGTATAAATCAAATTTATTAAACAAATCCTTTGTTTGTTTCTTGGGCTTTTTTAGTTCTACATACATCTAAATACAATTAAATTATTTTTGATCTTTCTGACTAATTTTTTTTTTCGATTTAGACATTCTAAATTAAACAACCTATGTTTTTTGGGTCCATTTCTACAAAACTTATCAAGAAATTCTTCTCCAAATTGTTTTTTTGTGTTCTTGAAAAATTTCCTTCCTAGTCACTGTGAATTTTTTAACCTCGCTGATTTGCAATTTGATTATTAAAATTAAGACCTTAAGAGAAAGGTGACCACGTGACCATAGAGGAAACCTTGTACAAGAAGGAATAGTGTGACGTCTAAATGATTCGTTATTTCTATTCTATCCTACTATATTACTATTCGGATCACTATTTCTAGTCTATCCTCTATTACTATACGGACCGCTATTCTCTACTCTATTCACTATACTATTTCTTTATTCAGATCACTATACGGGTTACTATTCGAGCGAGTATTATCGAGCAAGTACTATTAGTGCGAGTGATATTCGAAGGCGTCTGACACCAGTATTGTTCAACGGTGTTACTATAGTTGTATCTGCGATTACAAAGTCTCTACTACAACGAGCATTACGAAAGTGACAACGAGTATTCGTTGACATTACAAAAATGGCAACGAGTGTTCAGCAATACATCATAAAACTTATAGAAACCAACAATATTGGTCAAATAAAAATCTGACCATGAACGCGTTTTATAAACAGTTGAGATTGAATAAACATTTATGCAAACAGAAAAGAAAAAATTTAAAAGAAATGATATATAAAACTTTAAAATAATCTAAAAATTTGTTTTTTTATTTTGTGTCGAAAGTGGGAAATTCTTAGAATCTTCTTCAGGACGATTAATCAAATATTCGTCCTAGCTTTAATATAACGCTAGGATATCATCTTTTCTGAGTCTTCCGCCATTTATTTCATTAGCTTAATTTTTACAATCGCATTTACGATCATCGATTTTATGAATGTTGATCTGGTCAGTATTCGATGAAATGTTTTATGAAAAAAATTTCTTGTTATTTTTTTTGTATGAATGGGTGGTGTAATGGATAGTTTTGGCTAATAACAACAAATGTTAATCAGTGATACTGAGTTCCAATAATTCTGTTGGGTAAATAAAATTTAAATGTTTTCTTTTTAAAGATCACTCGTTGGGATAGCAACATCCAAATTTATTTGTCCACCTGTATTTGAATTTTTCGTGTTTAGTAAAATTGATAATCGTTTTTTTCTGTTCTTTTTTTAAACAATTTAATAATTATTTTTATATTCTATCAACAAATTTGTCTTTTTATATTTTAAAACAATTTGTTTTGTAATTGTCCTAAATTTGAATGTCAAATTATTCAAAGTTTGATTTTCCTTATTTTCAGGAATTTCAAAGAAAGTTTTTTGAAAAATTCTTATTTTTTTGTCATTATTAAATTAATGAAAAACTTAATTTTGAATTTCGTTATTAATATCATGATATAAAAATAGAATAGAAACCACCCTGTCGCTTCAATATTTCATATTTCATCTTTGAGGTGATTAATCCTGGATATGTGATAAAAAATCCGGCACAAATATATTATCGACAGATGGGTTTTGAAGATATATGATTCCTTTTTTTAATAAAAAAAAATTTAAAAAAAAAAACTGGAAGACATATGGTAGCGTAGTTACATTTTTTTGAAGATAATAGTTTAGTTAACCCCAAATATAATAAAAAACAGTATGAAAATTGTTTTTTTCAAAAAAAATTATATAATGCTCCCCAGAAAATTAAATAAATATATATAACCGTTATATAAAATATTTGAATTTTTATTTAAAAAACAAACAAAACAAATTATATTTTAGATTTTTTCTTTCGTGGTATTGTGCCGGAATACTTTTTAGAATAGATTTTACAATTGAATAGTTTTATCACTCTTTTTTTCAAAATAACCAATTTAAATTTAAAAAAATTAATATTTTAAGATAAAAATAGTCGTAGCTTCATTTTAACTATTCAAAAGAAATCCTTATAATCAATAGTTAAATTAAATCTATCGTTTGTTATTTTAAAAACGACAAGTTAGATAAATTCAAAACTGTTCAATAATTTTTGATTTTCAAAGTAAAAACAACAAATAAAAAAATGAAATCAATGGGGCCATAAATAAAAATATACAAACAATAGATAATCGACATAAAAAACAACGTTAACTTGGTCAGAATTTCTTTTCATTAAACCGCTTTGCAAAGAATAATCAGGTGTTCTCATCTAATATCAAAAATTTTAGAAGGCATAATGGAAAAAAAATACCATTTTTTAATTGTTAATAGAAATTTTTTGATGTTCAATTCCAATATTCAATATTATATTTTTATAATATCAAATATCATTTGAGAAATGAATGAATTTAATTTCTTTAAATTTTTGTTAAAATATAAATCTAAAATCAAAATAATATATGCAAATATAAAATTTTTTTTAAAACATTAAAAAAAAATTTATAAATATAAAAAAAAAATTTTTTTTGTCATAAAATCAAAGAATTTATTAAATATATATAAAAAATAGAAAAGAATCAATATATTTTGATGACGATGATATAAATATATTTTAATTTTACTTTTAATAGTCCTTTTTTCTTGGCTTTATCATTTATCTTCTTATTTTATTCAGAGAGTACGGCAATCCAAATAAACTTTAGTATGTAAATCAATTTGAAATAATTATTTTCATATATTTTTAATATCGAACAAACAATTTATTAAAATCATTGTACTAGTGTTATTAAATAAAAAAAAAAACATGACTAAAAAAAATTTTTCGATAAAGAAAAAAAAAAAGTTTGTTCCCCCAAAATTTTTTGTCATTTTCGGATGAAAAAAAAAAATCAGCGGCCGTCTTATAAATTTTGTGAATCGTTGAACATGATCAACATCCAGGGAGTAAAATCCCACCGATAGGATGAAAAATGATTTTAATGTTTGAAAAACTTTGTTTATGTTAAAGAAAAAAATAAAAACAGTTAAATTCATAATAATAATGCTGCAAATCAATTTTTACCTGTCCGGTTAAAACTTAATGAAATGAAAGGAACTTTCAGTTATATATTGATGACCACAATTTATTCATTGAAAATGATTTGAAAATGATCATCCAATGATGATGGATGATGATGATGTGCAATCATTTTTTTTATTAAATTAATATTTTTAGTTTTTTTTTTTAACGTTTTTACAATTTTTTTTTTTTTCTGAAAATGAAAAAAGACCTAATTTAAATCCAAAAAAATTTGATTATCTAAAAAAATAAATTTGAAAAATTTAAAGTTTTTTAAATAATAGGTTCTTTGTCTCCTAGTTTGTTTATCTATTTATTTAAACTTGCAATAAAAATATTATTTATAAGGGATAAATCGTAAATAGTATAAAAAATTTTTTTGAAATGAAAATTTGCAATAAAATTTGAATAGCCCGCATTGTTTCAGCTTGAATTCATTCGGCAAAAAAACTCTGAAACGTAACAAATATTGGGCGAAATGGAGATGAACTTTACATTTTTATATCACAAAACCAAATATTTGATTAATTATCTATATTTTAATTTTTTTTGAATTAATTAAATTTCAGATTTTAAAAAAATAAATGGACGGAAAATGGATAAATTTGTGGAAAAAAATGCAAAGATTTCTTTCCTCATAAAAACTTTCAAAATGAACATTTCCATTATAGATTGTCAAATTTTTATTTTATCATTCAGTCCATTAAAATTAATCAAAACAATTGTTTATAAAAGAAATCAAAATTGGTTTTTAAAAAACCGTTTTATTTTGTTTAAAATTTATAATAAAAATAATTATTGAAAAGATTAAATCAGACGGGGAACTAATATTGATTTTTTGAGAAAAATTTTGCTAAAATTTTTTAAAATGTTAGAAATCAAATCTACCATGATCTTTTTTAAAGATAAATCTAAAACATAAAGAAATCTGTGTTTTAGACAAAAATAAAAACAAAAAAATTAATATTTTTTTTCATGAGATCAATATTTCCTTGCATAATTAACACTTTCAAAACTATTTTTCAAAATATTTTTTGTTTTTTTCAAAAACCAATGATAATTTATAAATTTTTTGTTTGTATAAAAAAAGAAAATAATCTTCTTTTTGCCAAAGCCATGATAATTTCATTTTACCAATGATCGTTGTTTTTGAAAATCATTTCAATGCGTAAATCTAAATTTGTCAGAAATTTTTAGTTTATCTCGGCAAATGGAAAAGAATTGTATAAATGTATAAGGTTTTGTCATATTTTTGAACATTAAAGATGGTAAACATTTTTAAGTTAAAATATATTTTCGTTAACGAAATGGAAACGGCTTTTTTTTTTAAGAATGCAATACATTCTTTTTTACAATGTTTTCCAAAATCGGAGTTCTTTTTTATTAAAATTTAAATTGGGTTTTTTTTACCTACTTGTTATTTTGCAAAAATAAGTTGAAACATGCTGCTTTAAATTTAAATGTCATCGTTCGAAAAAAAAAATGTGTTTAAATATATTACGCAAATTTTTTTTTAATTTTTTTATGATGGCTTCCTCTTTGAAAAAAAATGTGAGATTAAACACGAATATATAACTGATAAAGTCTGTTTTTTCAAAAAAACGGCAAATTCAAAATGGCGAGAAAATATAAAATCCAAAGCCGCATATATACATGCCAGAGAAACATCTATTTTGTATGAAAACAATTTATTTAGTTTATAAATTGTTTCCATATTGCTTGTTATTTGCCAGAATGAATAACCACAGAAAACCTATTATTCGAAGTAAGAAGGGGAAAAATCTATCTGAATGGAATGAAAAAACCACATTATTTTTATTTTTTGAAGTTTATCTAAAATTTCTTAGGTATTTCTTTCAGAAAAAAAATAAATTTAAAAATAAAATCAATGAATTTGAGCTTTATTTATATAAATTACAGTGAAAATCATAACAAAAATTAAAAATAGTTTATTTTATATATTCATCAAAAAGGTTAAAAACAAGAAGCTAAAACTATCATACTTGAAACATTTTTTTATGAATCAAAAAAAGAAAAAATAAGTGTAATAGCATACCTACGGACGATAAAAAATATATATAAATTCAATTTAACAATTTAATAAATACTGTATTTTGGTCTGCATTTGGAGATTCGTCTCCAGTTGTGCTGGTCAAAACTCTCTGCCTTGGAAAGAGAGGAGGATGACGATTCTATGTCGAAGGGCAGAGTCTCGTCTCGGGAAACAGCTACCTGAAGGTTTTTATACGGGGTCTACGGGAAATTTTTTGGCCGAGCCTACGGGCTCGGATATCCCACATTAAATTCGGCCTTGTGCCACATCTGACCACGTAAATACGGTTGGTAAATATCCTGCAGTTGGAGATTCGTCTCCAGCTGTGCTGGTCAAACTCTCTGCCTCCGGGCAGAGAGGATCCCCAGACGAGCCTCTGTCGAAGGGCAGAGTCTCGTCTCGGGAAACAGCTACCCGACCCCGTTTTATACGGGGTCTACGGGGAATTTTTGGCCCGGCCTTCGGGCTCGGATACCCCACATTAAATTTGGCCTTGTGCCACATCTGATAGATATCCTGCAGTTGGAGATCCATTGTGGAATTCAGTTGACTCACTTCTAGCAGTTGACTACTTCTTCTACGCGCCGCTGGTGAATCTTATATGTGTTGTTCTTGTCCTAAGTATTATCGTTCATTACCACAAAGTAAAGGATTGATTTAGTATTTTGAACATTTTCTTTGCATTTTGAAGACATGGAATTTTTTAGAAAATGTTTGTTTTAGAATCTTTTCAAATAAGGCTAAATTTACTTATTTTTGGAATTTCCTGTTGGTATTGCAAATATACAAATGATCAATTCGACAGAAATTTTTAGCCATTGTCATTCAAGCACAAACGTTATTTGTTTTTAATTGAAATGAAAATCAATTTTCTTAAAATTTTTCGAAATAAATAAAAAATTGATAGAATTTAAAATATAAAAAAATAAAATCAAATATATTGCCATCTTGAAGATTATAAACGAAGAAAAATTTTGATAAATTCATTCGGGAAAATTAAAATGAAAAAAAAAATATTTCATTTTTGAGAAAAAAATTTAAAAATTATCCCTTCATTGTCCAAAACCATTTGAAAAATTTGATTTACAATAGATGTTTCAATTTGGATCATTTTTTTTTGATCAAAATTTCCATTGATTTGAAATGATGTTTGATTTTTAAATCCAAAGAAGTTTTTTTATTAATGATAATCAATTGTTGATTTCTAATCTTTTATTTTGTCACTTTCTCACAGATGTATGTTCTAGGTTTAACTGTCTTTTCAAAACAATTAAATTTTAACTGTTAATCATTTACTCACAATTTGATTAAATAACCCTTCTATATGAATTTTTTTATGTTTATAGATTGGCATATAGGTAAATGACAAAGTTTATTCTTGAAATATAGATTGTGCAAGTTGAATAACAATAAAATAATAGTTTTAAATAAATAATTCCTAAATGGGAATTAAAATGTTTATGACCTTTTATTTGAAATATCCAAAAATTTGGTGATATTTAAATCTTAATATTTTAATTTTGAATCAGTTCAATTTTTCTTTCATTAATCCATTTCTTAATTTTTTTATTTCTCTTTTTTCCCTAAAACCATTCGTTTAGAAACTTTAAATGTATCTTTTTGAGGTGAAAAAAATTAAAAAATTATTGTTTATGTTTTTCAGGTGGATACCATTTTCAAACTGATAATCCATTTTAATATATTTTTTTGATCACCTGATTTAAAATTAAACGTTATTATATGACAAATATAAAAAATTTTTACCCCCTCAAATTCAATCATTCGACCATTAAAGGAATGACTTTGTTTATTTTGAGCTTTTATATTTAATGCCAGATGGTTTCGACGTTTGTTAGAAAAGAAATTTTCTGTTAATTTCATATGATTGTATCAGCCAAAAAAACAATGGATTTTTGAAAATATTTCAGAAATTTATTGAAAAAAATTGTTTTTTCATAAAATCTTTAAAAACCAAAGACGAGAAAAACAGTTCGAATAAATTAAATTATATAAATTAATTAAATCAGAAAATATAATAAAATTTTTTTCTTTCGAAAAAAAAAATCAAATATTTTATTGAATTTTTTTTATGAAAACGACCCATAAAAAAAGAAATCAGATAGAATCATTTTTTTTTAAAAAAATTTTTTAAAGAGAATTGAAAAAAAAAAATATTTTTTAAAAAAAATGAAAAAAAATATTGATAAAAAGATTGGCGACTCTTCAAAAAGCAGAAACATGATCCATTGAAACATATATTTTTGTTTTAAATAATTTAAAAAACCTTATTATTAGTGAAATTGATCTTGCATTTCTTGATGATTTTATTTCATCTTCACCTGAATTTATTTTCTGTCGGAAATAAAATAAATTCTTTAATATGAAGATTAAAATATTCAGAAAGCAAATATTTTTAAAATTAAAATCTTCGAAGACATTCAAAAAACAATTTGGAATAAAATAAAAATGATGGGAATATTATATAAAATCAAGCAAAAATATCTGAAGCCAAGAGCAAAGTTTTTGAGATTTTTTAGATTTCCTTTTGTTTGTAAAACGGAAAGGCGAATTCTGTTTATTTTGGTTTATTTTTAAGGAATTATTTTGAAAAAAAAAATTTCAGAACAAAAATGAGAGAGAGAGATTTTATTCATTCTATTGTGAAAAGGGAATATACCTTTTAAAGGATTTGAGGAATTAAAAGATCCTGAGAATGAGAGAGAGAGATTGAGTAAGAAAACGGGAAATGTAAAAATTGAAAAATGAAAAGTTTATAACGTTTTACGAGGGCGTGAGAAAAATGAAATGGAATATAATTAGATTTCAGAAAATCTTATATTCTTCAAAAAATTTTCTATAAATATTTCTTCTTTCTTTCTTTTTTTTTTTCTTCAAGAGATTTCTTAAATTTTTTTTTTTATATTCAAAATAAAATTAAAAAAGAAAATCAAAGCATCAAAATATCATTTCTTAATTTGAAATTTCTTTTTTTTTTCATTCTTATTTAAATTTTGACATATTTCACATTTGACATTTTAGATGATATGTTTTTTTTTTTAAATTTTTTTTTTTCTTAATTAATGTATTTAAATTAGATTCCTTCCTTTCTTTCTCATTCTATTTATTCAAATAAAATTTTTTTTTTGTTTACGTCTTCAAAGGATTCTTTTATTTACATATGTAAAAAAAAAATAAAAATTTCAATATATTTTCTTATTTAATTTAAAATGAAAATTTTTTTTTTTCATAGGTGAATTTTCAAATTTTTTCAAAAAAAATTTTTTATTTTTTTTTACAGAAAATTTCATAATTTAAATTTTCTTTTTTTCTTTTTTCTTTCTTTCTTTTTTTTCAATCTTTCAATTGACCTTTCTTTCTTTTTCTTTATTAAATATATTTTTGTTATTGTTTTCTTTCAAAATTTTTTTTCTTTTATTTTTTTTTTTGACAATTTTTCATTTTTATTTTTTTTTTTCTTTAAAAAATTTCAATTTAGAATTTTTCTTTTTTCTAATCGAAATTCAGTTTCTATTTTTTTGTAAACAAATATTTAGTTTTTTTTTTTTTTTTTTTTCTTTTTTCTTTTTTATTTCTTTTTAAATTTGAATGAAATGACTTTCATTTTTTTTCTTAGATTTTTTTCTGAATTTTTTTTTTTTTTTTCTTTCTTTTTTTTTAATTTTTTTTCTTAATTAAATTTCATTTTCTTCTTTTCTTTAAAAGAGAAATTTGAAAAAATAAAATTTTTTTTCGGAAAAAAATAAATTCTTTTTTTCTTTTAATTTTGAAAATTATTTTTTTCATTTCTTATTGAAACTTTTTTCAAATTCTTTTTCTTTTTTAAAAACAAACTGTTTTTATTTGATTAAATTTTTTTTTTTATTTTTAAATAATTTTTCTTTCTTTTTTTTTTTTTCTTTTTTTTTTTTACCTTTTTAAAAAAATTTCTTCTTTTTTAAAATTTTTTTTTGATTTCTTATAAAATTTTATTTATTGAAATTTCTAAAAAAAATTATAAATTTTTTTTTTTTTTTTTTCAATTAAAAAATTTATTTACTTTTTTTTTTCTTTTTTTTTCATAACTGGCATTTTTTTTTCTTTTTTTTTTTTAATTTCATTTTTGGAAAAAAAGAATATTATTTTTTTTTTCTTTTTTTTTTCTTTCTTTTTCTTGTTTTCAGGAAAAATTTCTTAAATTTTTTATTATTAAGATTAAATTTTTAATATAATTTTTATTTCTATTTCAAAAAAGAAATTTTTAATTTCTTTTGAGACAAAACCGACTTTTTATTCTTAAATCAACCTTTGTTTTCATGTTTTTACTGATATATTTCTTAATTAGATCAAATAAAATTAAAGTATTTATTGAAAAACAAAAGAATATTAAAGAAAAAGTAAAAAACCTCATTGACAATTTCAAACAAAGATAAACTTTTCATTTTTGTTAATTTTTATTGATTCTTTTTTTATGGTTACAATTTTAATTTTTTCTTTTTTCAGCATAATTAATGACTAAATCTTTCAACATCCATCATAATAAATTTTGATGAAATACGCCATTGTTTCTTGAATTAGAAATGTTTTAAAAGGACATCTTTGAAAAATTAAACATTTTTTAGGGTTAAATAAAGAAAAAAAAAAGAATTAATATTTATATTTTTTAAAAAGAAAATTTTTTTCTAAAACGGAAAATATTACTTCTTTAAAAAAACATCTTTCCATTTCAATTTAAATTTTTTTCCATAAATTCATTTTTTACTCTTTTATCTAATATTAAAAAAAAAAAAAAAATTTTTTTAATTACTGATCAAAACAACTTTAATTTTATCTAAAATACGAAAAAAAAAAATTTTTCATCATTAAGACCTAGATTTTAAAATTGTTTCCGGAGAAAAAACCCGTGAAAATTGACCAAAAAAAAAAAAGAAACAAAAAAATTTTAGAAAACTTAAAATTCTGAAAACTTACTAATCAGAAAAAAAAAAAAAAATCAAATTAAAAAGTTTTATTTCTATAAACAAATTTATGAAAGTATAAGTAAATAATTAGTTTCAATTGGAAATTTTGAACAAATTTAAAGAACTTTTGGATAGATTCTTGAATGCGTCTATTTAAGTTGGTTTTAACTTTTTTATTGATTTAAATTTTCACTTTTGAGTTTGAGATTGAATTTTTCAAGCAATTTGGGAACTATTAAAGATTATTCAGTCAAAAATTTTCAAAATGAGAATTGAAAAAACATTAAATGAATGTTCTTCGATTTTTTTTAGTTTTTTTTCTTAAATTTTATTTGCTGAATAAGTCGAACAGATATTTGATGTCATATTTTTTTTAAATCAGTGAAAAGAATGAGTTAATATTTTATTGATTCCTTTTATTTTATAAAATACTATTTGAACGGGAACGAATAGATTTAATAAAATAAGTTATAAAGGTTTCAAATATTATGACATTCGTTATTTTAATTCCTCAAATTTCATTAACAAATCATGGAAGGCATTAACGAGTTTATGTTTAAAAGAATATTAAAAAAAGAAAAATGGATGAAGTAATAAAATATTAAGAACACAAAGAAATAACGGTTTGAAATGACAAGAAAATTTGAACTGAAGACAAATGGAGGAATAAAGGATTAATAAATATACTTCATTTAAGAATTGACGTCTTATTCGTGAAAAGAAAAGTTTTTTAAAAAAAGAAAAAAAAAAAAAAAAAGAACGGAACATTTTGTTAAATATAATTTACTTTTTTTTTAATGTTTAAAATGGAATCTAAATAATGAACTTAAATTTCATCTGAGAAACAGAAGACAAGCTTTAGACCAAAAAATCATAATTTTTGAAGAATTGAAAAATTTGATATGATTTAAAAACATTTGTAAATTTCCAAATAACTGAAATATAAATCAAGGTTTAAGATTAAGATAATCAAAGACATTGCAATTGAAAATGATTTTTCAAAAAAGTTAAGAAGGAATTAATTCAATTATTATAATCCAAAAAAAAAAAAACAATATTTTTTAAATAATGAAAACAATAGATATTAATTGACATTGCATTTGTTTTTTTTCCAAATTTTTTTTGAAATCAAACAGAAATTTGAATTAAAAAGACAGAAAATTTTTTTGCTTAAATGAATTGTCCAAGCAAGATTTTTAGAAGAGTAATCAGGAAGACAGTAGATAACGATTGACATTGCATTTAAATTTTTGAAGATCAAAATTGGCTAAAATTGATGGAATCTGGGGAATTTGTAAAAAAAATAAAAACATTAAAGTGATTTGAGAACAATAAATTTAATCAGGAAGACAATAGATAACGATTGACATTGCATTTAAATTTTTGAAGATCATTTCCACAAGCTTAAAGGAAGTTGGATAAATAAATTTTTGAAGACACAAGTGAAGAAATTGAGTGAGAACAATAGAAGAGTAATTTTTTTTTTTTTAGATAACGATTGACAAAACATTTAATTTTTTGAAGATCAAAAAGGTTTTAAAGGATGGAATTTGAATGTTTTCATTTGTAGAGAGAAGTGATTTATTAGAGAACAATAGAAGAGTAATCAGGAAGACAGTATATATAACGATTGACAACGTATATTTAAATTTTTGACCCAATCAAAGTTTTTTGTAATTAATCAGAATTCAATTAAGTGATTCAAAAGGAAAGAATTATGAAAAGCCACCATTAGAGAACAATAGAAGAGTAATCAGGAAGACAGTAGATAACGATTGACATTGCATTTAAATTTTGAAGATCAAAGATGGTTGTAAAGATGAAGTTGGAAATGTTGAATTTTGAGAATTGAATGAGAACAATAGAAGAGTAATCAGGAAGACAGTAGATAACGATTGACATTGCATTTAAATTTTGAAAATCAAAAGTTGATTGTAAAGCATGGATTGGAAAAGTGTTCAAAAATACTGAGATTGAATGATGAGAACAATAGAAGATAATCAGGAAGACAGTAGATAACGATTGACAAACATTTAAATTTTTGAAGATCAAAGTTAATATTAGTGACATGGAGTTGGAAAATTGTTTATTTCAACAAGAGAAGTGAGTGAGAACAAAGAAGAGTAATCAGAAGACAGTAGATAACGATTGACATTGCATTTAAATTTTGAAGATCAAAGTTGGTTTGTTTTTTTTATGGAGTTGGAAAAAATAAAAACCAAAAGGATTGAAAAGTGTTTTACATTAAAAGAAGAGTAATTTTTTGAAGGAAGACAGTAAATAACGATTGATATTGCATTTAAATTTTTTGAAGATCAATGTTTTATGAAAAAAAAATCATGAAGTAAAGAGTGTTCAACAAAAGAATTGAGTGAGAACAATAGAAGAGTTTAATCAGGAAGACAGTAGATAACGATTGACATTGCATTTAAATTTTGAAGATCAAAGTTGGCTGTAAAGGATGAAGTTGGAAAAAGTGTTCCACAATTGAGAATTTTGAGAACAATAGAAGACTAATCAGGAAGACAGTAGAAAACGATTGACATTGCATTTAATAAAAAAGATCAAAGTTGGTTGTAAAGCATGGAGTTGGAAGAGTGTTCAACAAGAGAGAATTGAGTGAGAACAATAGAAGAGTAATCAGGAAGACAGTAGATAACGATTGACATTGTATTTAAATTTTTGAAGATCAAAGTTGGTTGTAAAGCATAAGTTGGATTTTAATTCCACAAAATTGAGAATTTGAGAAGAACAATAGAAGAGTAATCAGGAAGACAGTAGATAACGATTGACATTGCATTTAAATTTTTGAAGATCAAAGTTGGTTGTAAAGCATGAAGTTGGAAAAGTTTTCCACAATAGAGAATTTTTATGAGAACAATAGAAGATTTAATCAGGAAGACAGTAGATAACGATTGACATTGCATTTAAATTTTTGAAGATCAAAGTTGGCTGTAAAGGATGAAGTTGGAAGAGTGTTCCACAAGTGAGAAGTGAGTGAGAACAAAAGAAGAGTAATCAGGAAGACAGTAGATAACGATTGACATTGCATTTAAATTTTTGAAGAAAAAAGTTTGGTTGTAAAGCATGGAGTTGGAAGAGTGTTCCACAAAGAAAAAAGTTTTGATTGAGAACAATAGAAGAGTAATCAGGAAGACAGTAGATAACGATTGAAAAATTGCATAAATTTTTGAAGATCAAAGTTGGCTGTAAAGCATGGAGTTGGAAAATGTTCTAAAACAAGCGAGAATTGAGTAAAGGAAGAGAACAATAGAAGATTTAAAATCAGGAAGACAGTAGATAACGATTGAATTGCATTTAAATTTTTGAAGATCAAAGTTATTCCAATTAAATCAAATGGTAGTGGAAGAGTTGGAAGAGTGTTCCACAAGTGAGAAGTGAGTGAGAACAATAGAAGAGTAATCAGGAAGACAGTAGATAACGATTGACATTGCATTTAAATTTTTGAAGATCAAAGATTGGCTCACTTAAAGCATGGAGTTGGAAGAGTGTTCCAAAAGTGAGAAGTGAGTGAGAACAATAGAAGAGTAATCAGGAAGAAGTAGATAACGATTGACATTGCATTTAAATTTTTGAAGATCAAAGTTGGTTGTAAAGCATGAATTGGAAGAGTGTTCCCAAGTGAGAAGTGAGTGAGAACAAAGAAGAGTAATCAGGAAGACAGTAGATAACGATTGACATTGCATTTAAATTTTTGAAGATCAAAGTTGGTTGGCTGTAAAGATGGAGTTGGAAAAGTGTTCAAACAAGAGAAGTGAAGTGAGAACAAAAAGAAGAGTAATCAGGAAGACAGTAGATAACGATTGACATTGCATTTAAATTTTTGAAGATCAAAGTTGGTTGTAAAGCATGGAGTTGGAAGAGTGTTCCACAAGAGAGAAGTGAGTGAGAACAATAGAAGAGTAATCAGGAAGACAGTAGATAACGATTGACATTGCATTTAAATTTTTGAAGATCAAAGTTGGCTGTAAAGGATGGAGTTGGAAGAGTGTTCCACAAGTGAGAAGTGAGTGAGAACAATAGAAGAGTAATCAGGAAGACAGTAGATAACGATTGACATTGCATTTAAATTTTTGAAGATCAAAGTTGGTTGTAAAGCATGGAGTTGGAAGAGTGTTCCACAAGTGAGAAGTGAGTGAGAACAATAGAAGAAGCAATCAGGAAGACATAGATAACGATTAACATTGATTTAAATTTTTTTGAAGATCAAAGTTGGCTGTAAAGCATGGAGTTGGAAAAGTGTTCAAACAAGCGAGAATTGAGTGAGAACAATAGAAGATTAATCAGGAAGACAGTAGATAACGATTGACATTGCATTAAAATTTTGAAGATCAAAAGTTGGTTTTAAAGCATGAAGTTGGAAGAGTGTTCCACAAGTGAGAAGTGAGTGAGAACAATAGAAGAGTAATCAGGAAGACAGTAGATAACGATTGACATTGCATTTAAATTTTTGAAGATCAAAGTTGGCTCAAAATCATGGAATTGGGATCTGTGTTCCACAATGAATTTTGAGTGAGAACAATAGAAGAGTAATCAGGATGACAGTAGATTTGCAAATTTAAATTTTTTTTTCAGAGTTTTTTGTAAAGTATGGAGTTTAATTTTTAATTTGGACAGACAAATCGTCAAAGAAAGGGAGATGTGATTAAATATTTTTTATTTTTAAAAAAAAGAGTTTCTGGTTCAGTAGGAAAAGTAAAGTTGGCAAATTTCCCGTTGATAAAAAGAAAAATCCCTTTGCACATATAAGAATGATCAACTCTCTTGGACTAACAGATCGCAACATCTATTAGGGAATGTGATTAAATATACGTTAATGTTTAAAAAATATATTCAGTATTATTATTGCTTAGGTAATACACATTATAACATAGCCCAAATATCTATATTGTGGCAAAAGGAATTACGTATTTATGGTTATTTGTTAACTTTTATCAACGACATTCTTGTACATGTAGTTATGGATAATATTATACATTAATTACTAATTTTTATTTAAATTAGCAACTATTTGTGCTCATTTGTTGACATTAATAGCTATCTGCTGATGTGTTAAAATTTCAGATAATGCAACAATAAAAAATTTAAATTTCATTTCTCTAATAGATGTCGGGATCTGTAAACAGTATGAATTACATTTCCCGTCCTGAATGTTTGAGAAATTTCCATTGCTATTGGATAACGCATATTTTCTGCTTATGCATTATTTTTATAGATACAATTTATTTAAGTAAATGCTCTATTCTAAATTAACAGATCTCGATTAATGTGATTGAATATACTTTATAGTATTATTATTGTTTAGGTAATAAGCTTTATGACATAGCACAAATAGTTATATTGTGGAAAAAAGGAATTTTCGACAACATACGCATTTTTTATGTATATATGGTTATTTTTTATGATAATGTATCTATGGTAACTTTTATCAAAAATGACATTCTTGTACATGTAATTATGGATAATATTATACATTTATTACTAATTTTTTTAATTAATAACTATTTGTGCTCAGTTGTTGATATTAACAGCTATCTGCTGATGTGTTAAAATTTTGGAATAATGCAATAATAAAAATTTAAATTATATCTCTTTGATAGATGTCGCGAACTGTGAATTCATTTTATATCATCGTACAGGACGTTTGACCCTAGTATAGGTTTTAGATTATTCTAATACTAGTTTTAACCCGAGAAAAGTTTATGGTTTTCCTATTTGAAATTTCTGATAAATCATAATTCTTAAGTTAATGATTGATTAAATTCATGGCGAGTTCTACCTCAATAAAATCTCCGTAGAAATTCTCCTCTCGCATCGTTAAATATTTGAGCTTAACAACTTTAATAAAATATTGCAATAACAATCATAAATATGAATGCTGGTTGTTATTTTAAGAAGTAAGGGGGTACAAATGAAAAGATTTGAATTCGACAACTTTTCCCCCTTTCATTGAAACAGCCGTGAAACACTATCTTCCCTTCTTTCTTTCTTTCTTTCTTTCTTTCTTTCAATTTTATCACTGAAGCCAACTAGTGATTTTTTCCCTCTTTTCACGCCATCGAAACAGAATAGTCAAATATTTGAGGTATTAGCAGGGCGTAACGGTCGTGCGAACTAACGTACACTTATAATAGGATATTGTCCAAATAAATCAAGTTTACCTAGTAGTAAGGGCCTAGCGTGTCTTAACGCTGACTGTGGGGCGATTTTTTTTCCCGTTTTGTCTGCCAAGACTTTTTTTAAAAACTGTTTTATCGCCATTCGCCATTTTTTAAAATTATTTGCAAACTGTCGTTAAATTGTTAGTCATCAACTAATAATATACATAGTGTATCTGCATGGCTGGTGCGGTGCGTTACTACGAAGGAACCCCCCGACGGAGGTGGAGCCCCAAAGAGGTTAGTATCATCCGTGTTTTTTTTTTGTTTTTTTTGCTTTTTGTACTTTTTCCTTTTTTTCTACCTAACTTATATCAACTATAATAATCGATAGGGCCGGTGCTTACTACCCCGAACCTCTTAACAGCGTAAGGGCCAAATGATTACTGGAGAGAGTCGGGTAGAACTGCTAATTTCAATATCGTTTATTTTTTGAAATTGTAACTTTCTTTCTGAACAGTTCTTTTAAATCAATTAAGAGCGAAAATATATCTGGTAAAAAATTTGATTTTTTATTCAATGAAATTATTCACTAAAGGGGATTTTGCTTTTTTTTTTGACTAAAAGTAATACGAACCAGAAGTTCACAGCTAGTAATTAAAATAAAATTTCTAGTCCCTATTTTTTATATTTCTAGAAAGATAAAACCGAGAAAATAGATCGCATAAAAAATAAAAATGTTTAAAGATTTCAACACATGAAAAAATTTCTCGAAAACAAATTTTAAAAAAAAATCTCGTTTGTACACAATTTAAATTATTCGGACTATTGTCCTCCTCTTTGTTAATAATATTTATTACAATGTTTATTTCAGTATCTGTCTATATTTCTGAAATGAGGTATTAAACACTTTTTTAATTATTCGGACTATTGTCCTTATCTTTGTCGCCATATTCATTATAACGTTTCGGCCATTGTAAGCTGCGGCCATCTTCAGGTGGTTGGAATGTCGAACTGAACCCTTTATTTCGCTCAGTGTGGTAGACTGTTCTAGTTCCACGTGCTATTTTTAATGGATGTCAGTTATCAGTTATCTCCTGTTAATTTCCATCTGAAAGTTCTCCACTGCGTTAACCAGGTATTGAATTCACACTCTTTGGGTCCTGTCACTGGATCTAACCAACGCCTTTATCCACTGTGCCATGTGACCTTGTGGACACATGGCACAGTGGATAAAGTCGTTAATTACCTCCTGAAGAAGGCCGGAGCGTACAACGGTCGAAACGTTGTAATAAATATGGCAACAAAGATGAGAACAATAGTCCGGATAATGTAAATAGTTTACATAATACCCCATCTCAGAAATAAAAGACAAATCCCGTTTGTGTTGTGTTGTAATTTTTGTAAAACTTTTTTTTTCAGTGGAGGTTAATCTTTATGGAAATGTAAAAATTTGCAACTTAAAATTTTTTTTTCATTTTTTTTTAGTCATGAAAATATTAGTGGTTATTGGAAAAAAAAAAAGAATAATATTTTCTCAGATATTTATTTAAATAATAAAAAAAATCCTATTCATTATAAAAGCTAATAATTAATGACTATGTACTGAAATTTTGATTTAAATTGGATAATTCCCTGATTTTTGGTAATTAAAAAAAAGCTTTCCACCCAACCAATTTTATTTCTAGGGTTTGTGCCCCCCACCCCTCCACCGGTTGGGAAAGTTTGAAATCGTCACGTAGTATAGAGGGGGGGCATATCAAATTATAGATATAAAACATAATTATACATGCTTTACCATTTGTATTGTTCTTTTTGCTATCATTCTGAAACCAAATAATGCATTCCTCGTTTCGGTGTTTTTAAAATATTTTAATGCGATCTCTATGAAGCCCTGTTGCTGTCAGTATCACAATTTTCGCAGCTTTTTGCCTTGTGACCAGAAATCGTGTGAACACCAGACAAGACTAGATAGCGGGATAACGGAAAATACGAGGCAACGGCCATCTCTTTGAAAAAGCTAAGATACGGTAGGTAGTAAATTTTAATCTGGGCTGAAGCTGCCTAATCTTCTCTTTCCAGCCTTGAAGTAGTTTAAAAGCGTTTATGTAGCCTTTTGAGTGATGAATTATTTTCCACCCTACAACCTCTTTCCTCACAGACGGAATGTGGTTAAACACTCACTACTCTATCCTTATTTCTATAGCAGATGCTACATTCCTGAGTTCCACGAGTTTAGAAACCAAATTAGAAGACGCGATGCCAAGTACGCAGAGCCGGAAAACAAAATTTGTTCCTAACTCAACCTTCCCAAAAGTTCCGAACATTTTAATCAGCAGTCGAAAAGGAACTAGAATCCTGTAAGAGAAACGCAAAACCTCATAATTCTCAAACCCCCAGGCCTGCTCAACCCCCTCTATTCACCGGACCTGTTTTCTACAGATTTTGTTTCCATGGCCTTAGATGCATATACACGCTAATTCGGAACATGTAGACTACAATTCCTTTCCCCAAAGACGAAATGTTACTAGACTCTTGCTACTTTCTGTCTGAATTTAGGACGAACAGTTATCTTTATTTACTCTATTTATCGTCCTCGTCTTTGTTTTTGTTATCACAACGTTTCGACCGCTCTGCCTTCCGGTCTTCATCAGGTGTATATAACTCTGGATAACATACAAGGAATTCAGAACTGAACGCTTTATTTAATCCACGGTGTTAGACTGTTCTTGTTCTCAGGTCAAGGGATATCTCGTCTAGTTCTTTGGGACAATAGCCCAGTGAATTAAAGCATTGGTTTGTGGATTTGGTGAGAGTAACAGTGAGTTCAATCCCTGAGGCGTACAGTATGTACTCGGACTCAGTGGAAACAGGGCGAGCAATTGAGCAGCAGTAAAAATAAGAACTTGACGAGATATCCCGAAACATGGGTGGCAGAACAAGAACAATATAACACCGTAGATTAAATAAAAGGTTCAGTTGGGAATCATCTATTTTATGCTAAATGTTTCTTTATCTCGCACTTCTCGCTTGTGGAACACTCTTTCAACTCCATGCTTTACAGCCAACTTTGATCTTCAAAAATTTAAATACAATGTCAATCGTTATCTACTGTCTTCCTGATTACTCTTCTATTGTTCTCACTCACTTATCACTTGTGGAACACTCTTCCAACTCCATTCTTTACAGCCAACAATGATCTTCAAAAATGTAAATGCAATGTCAATCGCTATCTATTGTCTTCCTGATTACTCTTCCTCTATGGTACCCAAACAGTAGGAATTTAAGAGCAGTACTAAACGGGCGGTAAGATCTCATTATTTTTTATTTGAAATGGTTAGATGTGATCGAAAGTTCTATGCTAACAGTTTCTTCTCTCTCATTTCTTGCATGTTGAACGCTCTACTGGCTTTTTGCTTTCCAGGTTAATTTGATCTTGAAGGACTAATATGCCACGTCAATCTTCATCTGCCTTTTTAATTTCTGTTATATTATTGTTGTCTCTCCTTTTTCTTTTTCTCCTCACCTCTCACACGGACTAAATCCTTCCGTCTTGGTGATTTTATTCCTTGCTTGTAGGGGGGATGATTAAAAGATTTGCCAAAGTGTGGCCAGCGATTATTGTTTGATGCTAAGATCACGATCAAGACGATCGGCAAAAGACAGGGTAAAGAAACAGTTGAACACAATAGCCTAAGGAATTATAGCATTGTATTATGAATTTAGTGAGAGTAATTGTGAGTTCAATTCCTGGGTTGAGTAGTGCGGATTCAGATAAGATGTACCCAGAAATTATCAGCGCAACAAGAACAATCCACTCCCATTGATTAAATAAAGAGTTTAATTCAAAGTTCCGTGAAGGTTACCCAGATCGACATGTAAGTGATGAAGGCCGGACGATACAACGACCGAAGTGGTGCGATAGAAACAGTGATGAGTCCGCAGGTAAATAATGTAAGTAACGATAAGGCCTCGCATCAGAAATCTAGATAGAGGCGTCATATTGTTGATTCTCGTAAAATGAAAGACATCATTAAAATCATTATCTAAACGTTTTTATTTCAATTTACAAATTCTAAATTTTAAACTTCTTATCTAAGCAATAAATTTAACTTCTAACATGCAAGACATTTTATTTCAACATAAAATTAAATAGAAACTTATCTTGAGATTACAATTTTTAAAATATAAATTACAACAGAAATTAGCAAATAGATTATTTTACCACTTTTTAATCATTTCAACCCAAGTAAGGGAATAAAGCCACTAAGATTCAATGGGTTAATGAGTGTTAGAGAATATGAGAAAAACTACTATTAATGAGAGAGGACAATAAAAGAACTGGAACAACGGCTGAAACATTGTAATAAATATGGCAACAAAGATGAATACAATAGCCCGAATAATGTAAATAGTGTACATAATACCTCATCTCAGAAATATAGACTGATACTGAAAGGCCGAAACAGTGTAATAAATATGGCAACAAAGATGAGGACAATAATCCGAATAATGTAAATAGTGTACATAATACCTCATCTCAGAAATATAGACAGATAGCAAAAGAATGCAGATAATTTTTGAGAGCAGTTGCCAGTTTGACCTTAAAATTGAAAAAATATCTTAAGAGCACAGCTTTCTTTTAAATGCATTCCCTGTATAAGATAACTTACGAAAGAAATTAACAGATACATTATTTTTAACATAAAAATAAAGAAAAACTTATTTTTAAATTATTATCTGGCTTTTCCCCTTTGTTTGTTCTTTTTACTTTATTTTCACAGACTTTCTATTCAGAATATTGGCTTTCTAAGATTATGCATTCAGTGCTTTGTTCTTTACCAAAATTTCAATCTACACAAGGAGTTACTTTTCTGTCACATTCCATATCACTTGACCGTGATGTGTGTCTGGGTTTGTTGAACAGTCGATAAAATCTTGGAATAACAATGGCGATAATGGGAAGTGGACTCTATTTTAAGCGAGAAGCCACTCGTCATGTTTAACATCCGGTTGAAGAAGAAATAATAATATTGGACGAATTGTTCAAGCCTGGGTGTATGCGGTTTTGTTTTCTTTGTATACGTTAACAGTTTGGAAAGGAACTGCCATTAACAATCCCGAGAAGCAAACAAAAATAGACGTGGGGAAAGACGGAAATAAATGGAGGATAATTTTCAAATTGATCTACATTCCATTACGTTTCCTTGGACTTTTGGTGAACTCTCTCGGCAGATTAATCGACCAACAATTTTTGAATTCTATGTATTCTTCGCAAAGAACATTTGGTTCACGTTTTATTATGATAGTTAATATAACCTAGTGATATGAGAGGAACCGGGTGGATGGGTACTTGTGTCGGGTGGTAATGATACCAAATATAATGATATGAAATAGAACAGCGTTTAATTATGACAGTAAATATAGCACAGTGATATGGCTGTAACCGGGTGGATGGGTACTTGTGACGGGTGTCATTGGTACCATTATGAAGTTATCAAATAGAAAGTATTGTAATGATGATAGTTAATATAGCGAGATGATGTACAATTAATGGGATGGATAGGTAACTGTGTCGAGTAGCAATGATACCGAATTGAATGTCGTTAAATCATGAAGACAACGTAGCCTGTTGATGTAAAGTTAACCGGTTGGATGGGTAAGTTGTTGGTTGGCAATGATATCAAATTAGACTGCATCAAATAGAAAGTTGTTGCATAATTATAAATCGTATAGTATGTAATAAATACCGTGAATTGATACAACATGTTTTTTAAGGGTTTACATTTGGACATAAAAATTGAAGCGGGGCCTGAAGGTGACGTTCGGTTCATTAAAATTAAAAACTTTCATTTTTGCTCTCCTTTGGCGAAGAGCCAGTTGGCAGTCATTATTATGGCAGATAAACTCTTTAAAAAGACGTGAGTATATTTTCTGTCGCATATCGCAGTGTCCGACTATATCCACAACCCTTGCTCGACAGCAGAAACCCATATAAAGGTTTGTTAATTTTAAATATTTAAGATTTGAAAGCTCACTTAAGAATCCAAGTCTGTAGCAATGTT
>CAHIKZ030004224.1:0-22024 GCA_903632075.3 Acanthosepion pharaonis
GGTGGGGACAAAATCTTTTTTTACTTATTTTCCCCCCCCTTTTTTTCCTTTTTTTAAGGGAAAAAAATTTTTTAAAAATTTTTTTAAATTTTTTTTTTAAAAATTAAGGCAAAAACTGCATTCAAAAATTAAAATTTTAAAAAAGGGGGGCCTGGGTATCCTTTTTTCCTTTTTTTTTCCCATTTAAATTTTCCCCTTTTTTTTTAATTAAAGGGCCCCATTAAATTTTTAAAAATTTTTTTTAAAATTTTTAAAAAAGGGGACTTTTAAAGAATTCTTTATAAAAACGGGGGAAAATTTTTTTTATTTCCCTTTTTTTTAATTTTTTCCCCCCAAAAAAAAAACTATTAAAATTTTTTAAAATTTTTTTTTTTTTAAAAAAAGCATGAAAACCTAACCCAAAAAAAAATTTAAAAAAGGGGGGCCAAATTTTCTTTTTCTTTCTTTTTTTTCTTTTTCTTTTTGGAGGAAACAAAAACTTTTTTAAATTTTCAAATTTTTTTCCTTCTCTCTGTGCTTCATACTTATCTTTCCCTTCTTTAATGTGCCATTAGGGAAAGGCAAAACCCTCATCTAAAACTTGTTCGAAATTATTTTTCATTAGAATTCATTTAGGCAGAGTAGGAAGCACTGCATTCAACTCAGCGAATTGCGATTTCCACTAAAAATGCGGTGGACGCAAAGTGGGTGATCACTGTATATTTCCTTCTCTCTGTGCTTCATACTTATCTTTCCCTTCTTTAATGTGCCATTAGGGAAAGGCAAAACCCTCATCTAAAACTTGTTCGAAATTATTTTTCATTAGAATTCATTTAGGCAGCGTAGGAAGCACTGCATTCAACTCAGCGAATTGCGATTTCCACTAAAAATGCGGTGGACGCAAAGTGGGTGATCACTGTATATTTCCCTTCTCTCTGTGCTTCATACTTATCTTTCCCTTCTTTAATGTGCCATTAGGGAAAGGCAAAACCCTCATCTAAAACTTGTTCGAAATTATTTTTCATTAGAATTCATTGAGGCAGCGTAGGAAGCACTGCATTCCACTCAGCGAATTGCGATTTCCACTAAAAATGCGGTGGACGTAAAGTGGGTGATCACTGTATATTTCCTTTCTCTCTGTGCTTCATACTTATCTTTCCCTTCTTTAATGTGCCATTAGGGAAAGGCAAAACCCTCATCTAAAATTTGTTCGAAATTATTTTTCATTAGAATTCATTTAGGCAGCGTAGGAAGCACTGCATTCAACTCAGCGAATTGCGATTTCCACTAAAAATGCGGTGGACGCAAAGTGGGTGATCACTGTATATTTCCCTTCTCTCTGTGCTTCATACTTATCTTTCCCTTCTTTAATGTGCCATTAGGGAAAGGCAAAACCCTCATCTAAAACTTGTTCGAAATTATTTTTCATTAGAATTCATTTAGGCAGCGTAGGAAGCACTGCATTCAACTCAGCGAATTGCGATTTCCACTAAAAATGCGGTGGACGCAAAGTGGGTGATCACTGTATATTTCCTTCTCTCTGTGCTTCATACTTATCTTTCCCTTCTTTAATGTGCCATTAGGGAAAGGCAAAACCCTCATCTAAAACTTGTTCGAAATTATTTTTCATTAGAATTCATTTAGGCAGCGTAGGAAGCACTGCATTCAACTCAGCGAATTGCGATTTCCACTAAAAATGCGGTGGACGCAAAGTGGGTGATCACTGTATATTTCCCTTCTCTCTGTGCTTCATACTTATCTTTCCCTTCTTTAATGTGCCATTAGGGAAAGGCAAAACCCTCATCTAAAACTTGTTCGAAATTATTTTTCATTAGAATTCATTTAGGCAGCGTAGGAAGCACTGCATTCAACTCAGCGAATTGCGATTTCCACTAAAAAATGCGGTGGACGCAAAGTGGGTGATCACTGTATATTTCCCTTCTCTCTGTGCTTCATACTTATCTTTCCCTTCTTTAATGTGCCATTAGGGAAAGGCAAAACCCTCATCTAAAACTTGTTCGAAATTATTTTTCATTAGAATTCATTTAGGCAGCGTAGGAAGCACTGCATTCAACTCAGCGAATTGCGATTTCCACTAAAAAATGCGGTGGACGCAAAGTGGGTGATCACTGTATATTTCCCTTCTCTCTGTGCTTCATACTTATCTTTCCTTTCTTTAATGTGCCATTAGGGAAAGGCAAAACCCTCATCTAAAACTTGTTCGAAATTATTTTTCATTAGAATTCATTTAGGCAGCGTAGGAAGCACTGCATTCAACTCAGCGAATTGCGATTTCCACTAAAAATGCGGTGGACGCAAAGTGGGTGATCACTGTATATTTCCCTTCTCTCTGTGCTTTCATACTTATCTTTCCCTTCTTTAATGTGCCATTAGGGAAAGGCAAAACCCTCATCTAAAACTTGTTCGAAATTATTTTTCATTAGAATTCATTTAGGCAGCGTAGGAAGCACTGCATTCAACTCAGCGAATTGCGATTTCCACTAAAAATGCGGTGGACGCAAAGTGGGTGATCACTGTATATTTCCCTTCTCTCTGTGCTTCATACTTATCTTTCCTTTCTTTAATGTGCCATTAGGGAAAGGCAAAACCCTCATCTAAAACTTGTTCGAAATTATTTTTCATTAGAATTCATTTAGGCAGCGTAGGAAGCACTGCATTCAACTCAGCGAATTGCGATTTCCACTAAAAATGCGGTGGACGCAAAGTGGGTGATCACTGTATATTTCCCTTCTCTCTGTGTTTCATACTTATCTTTCCCTTCTTTAATGTGCCATTAGGGAAAGGCAAAACCCTCATCTAAAACTTGTTCGAAATTATTTTTCATTAGAATTCATTTAGGCAGCGTAGGAAGCACTGCATTCAACTCAGCGAATTGCGATTTCCACTAAAAATGCGGTGGACGCAAAGTGGGTGATCACTGTATATTTCCCTTCTCTCTGTGCTTCATACTTATCTTTCCCTTCTTTAATGTGCCATTAGGGAAAGGCAAAACCCTCATCTAAAACTTGTTCGAAATTATTTTTCATTAGAATTCATTTAGGCAGCGTAGGAAGCACTGCATTCAACTCAGCGAATTGCGATTTCCACTAAAAAAAATGCGGTGGACGCAAAGTGGGTGATCACTGTATATTTCCCTTCTCTCTGTGCTTCATACTTATCTTTCCCTTCTTTAATGTGCCATTAGGGAAAGGCAAAACCCTCATCTAAAACTTGTTCGAAATTATTTTTCATTAGAATTCATTTAGGCAGCGTAGGAAGCACTGCATTCAACTCAGCGAATTGCGATTTCCACTAAAAAATGCGGTGGACGCAAAGTGGGTGATCACTGTATATTTCCCTTCTCTCTGTGCTTCATACTTATCTTTCCCTTCTTTAATGTGCCATTAGGGAAAGGCAAAACCCTCATCTAAAACTTGTTCGAAATTATTTTTCATTAGAATTCATTTAGGCAGCGTAGGAAGCACTGCATTCAACTCAGCGAATTGCGATTTCCACTAAAAAATGCGGTGGACGCAAAGTGGGTGATCACTGTATATTTCCCTTCTCTCTGTGCTTCATACTTATCTTTCCTTCTTTAATGTGCCATTAGGGAAAGGCAAAACCCTCATCTAAAACTTGTTCGAAATTATTTTTCATTAGAATTCATTTAGGCAGCGTAGGAAGCACTGCATTCAACTCAGCGAATTGCGATTTCCACTAAAAATGCGGTGGACGCAAAGTGGGTGATCACTGTATATTTCCCTTCTCTCTGTGCTTCATACTTATCTTTC
Source organism: Acanthosepion pharaonis (assembly GCA_903632075.3). Lineage (NCBI taxonomy): Eukaryota > Metazoa > Mollusca > Cephalopoda > Sepiida > Sepiidae > Acanthosepion > Acanthosepion pharaonis. The sequence goes on from CAHIKZ030004224.1 coordinate 3,771, forward strand.
CCTTCTTTAATGTGCCATTAGGGAAAGGCAAAACCCCATCATCTAAAACTTGTTCGAAATTATTTTTCATTAGAATTCATTTTAAAAAGGCAGCGCAAAGTGGGGATCACTGCACTGCATTCAACTCAGCAAAACCCTCATCTAAATTGTTCGATTTCCACTAAAAAAATGCGGTGGACGCTAAAAGTGGGTGATCACTGTGATATATTTCCCTTCTCTCTGTGCTTCATACTTATCTTTCCCTTCTTTAATGTGCCATTAGGGAAAGGCAAAACCCTCATCTAAAACTTGTTCGAAATTATTTTTCATTAGAATTCATTTAGGCAGCGTAGGAAGCACTGCATTCAACTCAGCGAATTGCGATTTCCACTAAAAATGCGGTGGACGCAAAGTGGGTGATCACTGTATATTTCCCTTCTCTCTGTGCTTCATACTTATCTTTCCCTTCTTTAATGTGCCATTAGGGAAAGGCAAAACCCTCATCTAAAACTTGTTCGAAATTATTTTTCATTAGAATTCATTTAGGCAGCGTAGGAAGCACTGCATTCAACTCAGCGAATTGCGATTTCCACTAAAAATGCGGTGGACGCAAAGTGGGTGATCACTGTATATTTCCCTTCTCTCTGTGCTTCATACTTATCTTTCCCTTCTTTAATGTGCCATTAGGGAAAGGCAAAACCCTCATCTAAAACTTGTTCGAAATTATTTTTCATTAGAATTCATTTAGGCAGCGTAGGAAGCACTGCATTCAACTCAGCGAATTGCGATTTCCACTAAAAATGCGGTGGACGCAAAGTGGGTGATCACTGTATATTTCCCTTCTCTCTGTGCTTCATACTTATCTTTCCCTTCTTTAATGTGCCATTAGGGAAAGGCAAAACCCTCATCTAAAACTTGTTCGAAATTATTTTTCATTAGAATTCATTTAGGCAGCGTAGGAAGCACTGCATTCAACTCAGCGAATTGCGATTTCCACTAAAAATGCGGTGGACGCAAAGTGGGTGATCACTGTATATTTCCCTTCTCTCTGTGCTTCATACTTATCTTTCCCTTCTTTAATGTGCCATTAGGGAAAGGCAAAACCCTCATCTAAAACTTGTTCGAAATTATTTTTCATTAGAATTCATTTAGGCAGCGTAGGAAGCACTGCATTCAACTCAGCGAATTGCGATTTCCACTAAAAATGCGGTGGACGCAAAGTGGGTGATCACTGTATATTTCCTTTCTCTGTGCTTCATACTTTATCTTTCCTTCTTTAATGTGCCATTAGGGAAAGGCAAAACCCTCATCTAAAACTTGTTCGAAATTATTTTTCATTAGAATTCATTTAGGCAGCGTAGGAAGCACTGCATTCAACTCAGCGAATTGCGATTTCCACTAAAAATGCGGTGGACGCAAAGTGGGTGATCACTGTATATTTCCCTTCTCTCTGTGCTTCATACTTATCTTTCCCTTCTTTAATGTGCCATTAGGGAAAGGCAAAACCCTCATCTAAAACTTGTTCGAAATTATTTTTCATTAGAATTCATTTAGGCAGCGTAGGAAGCACTGCATTCAACTCAGCGAATTGCGATTTCCACTAAAAATGCGGTGGACGCAAAGTGGGTGATCACTGTATATTTCCCTTCTCTCTGTGCTTCATACTTATCTTTCCCTTCTTTAATGTGCCATTAGGGAAAGGCAAAACCCTCATCTAAAACTTGTTCGAAATTATTTTTCATTAGAATTCATTTAGGCAGCGTAGGAAGCACTGCATTCAACTCAGCGAATTGCGATTTCCACTAAAAATGCGGTGGACGCAAAGTGGGTGATCACTGTATATTTTCCCTTCTCTCTGTGCTTCATACTTATCTTTCCCTTCTTTAATGTGCCATTAGGGAAAGGCAAAACCCTCATCTAAAACTTGTTCGAAATTATTTTTCATTAGAATTCATTTAGGCAGCGTAGGAAGCACTGCATTCAACTCAGCGAATTGCGATTTCCACTAAAAAAATGCGGTGGACGCAAAGTGGGTGATCACTGTATATTTCCCTTCTCTCTGTGCTTCATACTTATCTTTCCCTTCTTTAATGTGCCATTAGGGAAAGGCAAAACCCTCATCTAAAACTTGTTCGAAATTATTTTTCATTAGAATTCATTTAGGCAGCGTAGGAAGCACTGCATTCAACTCAGCGAATTGCGATTTCCACTAAAAAAAATGCGGTGGACGCAAAGTGGGTGATCACTGTATATTTCCCTTCTCTCTGTGCTTCATACTTATCTTTCCCTTCTTTAATGTGCCATTAGGGAAAGGCAAAACCCTCATCTAAAACTTGTTCGAAATTATTTTTCATTAGAATTCATTTAGGCAGCGTAGGAAGCACTGCATTCAACTCAGCGAATTGCGATTTCCACTAAAAATGCGGTGGACGCAAAGTGGGTGATCACTGTATATTTCCCTTCTCTCTGTGCTTCATACTTATCTTTCCCTTCTTTAATGTGCCATTAGGGAAAGGGAAAAACCCTCATCTAAAACTTGTTCGAAATTATTTTTCATTAGAATTCATTTAGGCAGCGTAGGAAGCACTGCATTCAACTCAGCGAATTGCGATTTCCACTAAAAAATGCGGTGGACGCAAAGTGGGTGATCACTGTATATTTCCCTTCTCTCTGTGCTTCATACTTATCTTTCCCTTCTTTAATGTGCCATTAGGGAAAGGCAAAACCCTCATCTAAAACTTGTTCGAAATTATTTTTCATTAGAATTCATTTAGGCAGCGTAGGAAGCACTGCATTCAACTCAGCGAATTGCGATTTCCACTAAAAATGCGGTGGACGCAAAGTGGGTGATCACTGTATATTTCCCTTCTCTCTGTGCTTCATACTTATCTTTCCCTTCTTTAATGTGCCATTAGGGAAAGGCAAAACCCTCATCTAAAACTTGTTCGAAATTATTTTTCATTAGAATTCATTTAGGCAGCGTAGGAAGCACTGCATTCAACTCAGCGAATTGCGATTTCCACTAAAAAAAAATGCGGTGGACGCAAAGTGGGTGATCACTGTATATTTCCCTTCTCTCTGTGCTTCATACTTATCTTTCCCTTCTTTAATGTGCCATTAGGGAAAGGCAAAACCCTCATCTAAAACTTGTTCGAAATTATTTTTCATTAGAATTCATTTAGGCAGCGTAGGAAGCACTGCATTCAACTCAGCGAATTGCGATTTCCACTAAAAATGCGGTGGACGCAAAGTGGGTGATCACTGTATATTTCCCTTCTCTCTGTGCTTCATACTTATCTTTCCCTTCTTTAATGTGCCATTAGGGAAAGGCAAAACCCTCATCTAAAACTTGTTCGAAATTATTTTTCATTAGAATTCATTTAGGCAGCGTAGGAAGCACTGCATTCAACTCAGCGAATTGCGATTTCCACTAAAAATGCGGTGGACGCAAAGTGGGTGATCACTGTATATTTCCCTTCTCTCTGTGCTTCATACTTATCTTTCCCTTCTTTAATGTGCCATTAGGGAAAGGCAAAACCCTCATCTAAAACTTGTTCGAAATTATTTTTCATTAGAATTCATTTAGGCAGCGTAGGAAGCACTGCATTCAACTCAGCGAATTGCGATTTCCACTAAAAATGCGGTGGACGCAAAGTGGGTGATCACTGTATATTTCCCTTCTCTCTGTGCTTCATACTTATCTTTCCCTTCTTTAATGTGCCATTAGGGAAAGGCAAAACCCTCATCTAAAACTTGTTCGAAATTATTTTTCATTAGAATTCATTTAGGCAGCGTAGGAAGCACTGCATTCAACTCAGCGAATTGCGATTTCCACTAAAAAATGCGGTGGACGCAAAGTGGGTGATCACTGTATATTTCCTTCTCTCTGTGCTTCATACTTATCTTTCCTTCTTTAATGTGCCATTAGGGAAAGGCAAAACCCTCATCTAAAACTTGTTCGAAATTATTTTTCATTAGAATTCATTTAGGCAGCGTAGGAAGCACTGCATTCAACTCAGCGAATTGCGATTTCACTAAAAAAATGCGGTGGACGCAAAGTGGGTGATCACTGTATATTTCCCTTCTCTCTGTGCTTCATACTTATCTTTCCCTTCTTTAATGTGCCATTAGGGAAAGGCAAAACCCTCATCTAAAACTTGTTCGAAATTATTTTTCATTAGAATTCATTTAGGCAGCGTAGGAAGCACTGCATTCAACTCAGCGAATTGCGATTTCCACTAAAAATGCGGTGGACGCAAAGTGGGTGATCACTGTATATTTCCTTCTCTCTGTGCTTCATACTTATCTTTCCCTTCTTTAATGTGCCATTAGGGAAAGGCAAAACCCTCATCTAAAACTTGTTCGAAATTATTTTTCATTAGAATTCATTTAGGCAGCGTAGGAAGCACTGCATTCAACTCAGCGAATTGCGATTTCCACTAAAAAATGCGGTGGACGCAAAGTGGGTGATCACTGTATATTTCCCTTCTCTCTGTGCTTCATACTTATCTTTCCCTTCTTTAATGTGCCATTAGGGAAAGGCAAAACCCTCATCTAAAACTTGTTCGAAATTATTTTTCATTAGAATTCATTTAGGCAGCGTAGGAAGCACTGCATTCAACTCAGCGAATTGCGATTTCCACTAAAAATGCGGTGGACGCAAAGTGGGTGATCACTGTATATTTCCCTTCTCTCTGTGCTTCATACTTATCTTTCCCTTCTTTAATGTGCCATTAGGGAAAGGCAAAACCCTCATCTAAAACTTGTTCGAAATTATTTTTCATTAGAATTCATTTAGGCAGCGTAGGAAGCACTGCATTCAACTCAGCGAATTGCGATTTCCACTAAAAATGCGGTGGACGCAAAGTGGGTGATCACTGTATATTTCCCTTCTCTCTGTGCTTCATACTTATCTTTCCCTTCTTTAATGTGCCATTAGGGAAAGGCAAAACCCTCATCTAAAACTTGTTCGAAATTATTTTTCATTAGAATTCATTTAGGCAGCGTAGGAAGCACTGCATTCAACTCAGCGAATTGCGATTTCCACTAAAAATGCGGTGGACGCAAAGTGGGTGATCACTGTATATTTCCCTTCTCTCTGTGCTTCATACTTATCTTTCCCTTCTTTAATGTGCCATTAGGGAAAGGCAAAACCCCCATCTAAAACTTGTTCGAAATTATTTTTCATTAGAATTCATTTAGGCAGCGTAGGAAGCACTGCATTCAACTCAGCGAATTGCGATTTCCACTAAAAAAGCGGTGGACGCAAAGTGGGTGATCACTGTATATTTCCCTTCTCTCTGTGCTTCATACTTATCTTTCCCTTCTTTAATGTGCCATTAGGGAAAGGCAAAACCCTCATCTAAAACTTGTTCGAAATTATTTTCATTAGAATTCATTTAGGCAGCGTAGGAAGCACTGCATTCAACTCAGCGAATTGCGATTTCCACTAAAAATGCGGTGGACGCAAAGTGGGTGATCACTGTATATTTCCCTTCTCTCTGTGCTTCATACTTATCTTTCCCTTCTTTAATGTGCCATTAGGGAAAGGCAAAACCCTCATCTAAAACTTGTTCGAAATTATTTTTCATTAGAATTCATTTAGGCAGCGTAGGAAGCACTGCATTCAACTCAGCGAATTGCGATTTCCACTAAAAATGCGGTGGACGCAAAGTGGGTGATCACTGTATATTTCCCTTCTCTCTGTGCTTCATACTTATCTTTCCCTTCTTTAATGTGCCATTAGTGAACGGCAAAACGCCCATCTAAAACTTGTTCGAAATTAATTTTCATTAGAATTCATTTAGGCAGCGTAGGAAGCACTGCATTCAACTCAGCGAATTGCGATTTCCACTAAAAATGCGGTGGACGCAAAGTGGGTGATCACTGTATATTTTTTCTCTGTGCTTTATATTTATCTTTCCCTTCTTTAATTGCCATTAGGGAAGGCAAAACCCCTCATCTAAAACTTGTTCGAAATATTTTTCATTAGAATTCATTTAGGCATTCACTGCATTCAACTCAGCGAATTGCGATTTCCACTAAAAATGCGGTGGACGCAAAGTGGGTGATCACTGTATATTTCCCTTCTCTCTGTGCTTCATACTTATCTTTCCCTTCTTTAATGTGCCATTAGGGAAAGGCAAAACCCTCATCTAAAACTTGTTCGAAATTTTTTTTCATTAGAATTCATTTAGGCAGCGTAGGAAGCACTGCATTCAACTCAGCGAATTGCGATTTCCACTAAAAATGCGGTGGACGCAAAGTGGGTGATCACTGTATATTTCCCTTCTCTCTGTGCTTCATACTTATCTTTCCCTTCTTTAATGTGCCATTAGGGAAAGGCAAAACCCTCATCTAAAACTTGTTCGAAATTATTTTTCATTAGAATTCATTTAGGCAGCGTAGGAAGCACTGCATTCAACTCAGCGAATTGCGATTTCCACTAAAAATGCGGTGGACGCAAAGTGGGTGATCACTGTATATTTCCCTTCTCTCTGTGCTTCATACTTATCTTTCCCTTCTTTAATGTGCCATTAGGGAAAGGCAAAAACCTCATCTAAAACTTGTTCGAAATTATTTTTCATTAGAATTCATTTAGGCAGCGTAGGAAGCACTGCATTCAACTCAGCGAATTGCGATTTCCACTAAAAATGCGGTGGACGCAAAGTGGGTGATCACTGTATATTTCCCTTCTCTCTGTGCTTCATACTTATCTTTCCTTCTTTAATGTGCCATTAGGGAAAGGCAAAACCCTCATCTAAAACTTGTTCGATTATTTTTTTCATTAGAATTCATTTAGGCAGCGTAGGAAGCACTGCATTCAACTCAGCGAATTGCGATTTCCACTAAAAAATGCGGTGGACGCAAAGTGGGTGATCACTGTATATTTCCCTTCTCTCTGTGCTTCATACTTATCTTTCCCTTCTTTAATGTGCCATTAGGGAAAGGCAAAACCCTCATCTAAAACTTGTTCGAAATTATTTTTCATTAGAATTCATTTAGGCAGCGTAGGAAGCACTGCATTCAACTCAGCGAATTGCGATTTCCACTAAAAATGCGGTGGACGCAAAGTGGGTGATCACTGTATATTTCCCTTCTCTCTGTGCTTCATACTTATCTTTCCTTCTTTAATGTGCCATTAGGGAAAGGCAAAACCCTCATCTAAAACTTGTTCGAAATTATTTTTCATTAGAATTCATTTAGGCAGCGTAGGAAGCACTGCATTCAACTCAGCGAATTGCGATTTCCACTAAAAATGCGGTGGACGCAAAGTGGGTGATCACTGTATATTTCCCTTCTCTCTGTGCTTCATACTTATCTTTCCCTTCTTTAATGTGCCATTAGGGAAAGGCAAAACCCTCATCTAAAACTTGTTCGAAATTATTTTTCATTAGAATTCATTTAGGCAGCGTAGGAAGCACTGCATTCAACTCAGCGAATTGCGATTTCCACTAAAAATGCGGTGGACGCAAAGTGGGTGATCACTGTATATTTCCCTTCTCTCTGTGCTTCATACTTATCTTTCCTTTCTTTAATGTGCCATTATGAAAGGCAAAACCCTCATCTAAAACTTGTTCGAAATTATTTTTCATTAGAATTCATTTAGGCAGCGTAGGAAGCACTGCATTCAACTCAGCGAATTGCGATTTCCACTAAAAATGCGGTGGACGCAAAGTGGGTGATCACTGTATATTTTCCTTCTCTCTGTGCTTCATACTTATCTTTCCCTTCTTTAATGTGCCATTAGGGAAAGGCAAAACCCTCATCTAAAACTTGTTCGAAATTATTTTTCATTAGAATTCATTTAGGCAGCGTAGGAAGCACTGCATTCAACTCAGCGAATTGCGATTTCCACTAAAAATGCGGTGGACGCAAAGTGGGTGATCACTGTATATTTCCTTCTCTCTGTGCTTCATACTTATCTTTCCTTCTTTAATGTGCCATTAGGGAAAGGCAAAACCCTCATCAAAAACTTGTTCGAAATTATTTTTCATTAGAATTCATTTAGGCAGCGTAGGAAGCACTGCATTCAACTCAGCGAATTGCGATTTCCACTAAAAATGCGGTGGACGCAAAGTGGGTGATCACTGTATATTTCCCTTCTCTCTGTGCTTCATACTTATCTTTCCCTTCTTTAATGTGCCATTAGGGAAAGGCAAAACCCTCATCTAAAACTTGTTCGAAATTATTTTTCATTAGAATTCATTTAGGCAGCGTAGGAAGCACTGCATTCAACTCAGCGAATTGCGATTTCCACTAAAAATGCGGTGGACGCAAAGTGGGTGATCACTGTATATTTCCCTTCTCTCTGTGCTTCATACTTATCTTTCCTTCTTTAATGTGCCATTAGGGAAAGGCAAAACCCCCATCTAAAACTTGTTCGAAATTATTTTTCATTAGAATTCATTTTAGGCAGCGTAGGAAGCACTGCATTCAACTCAGCGAATTGCGATTTCCACTAAAAAATGCGGTGGACGCAAAGTGGGTGATCACTGTATATTTCCTTCTCTCTGTTTTCATACTTATCTTTCCTTCTTTAATGTGCCATTAGGGAAAGGCAAAACCCTCATCTAAATCTTGTTCGAAATTATTTTTCATTAGAATTCATTTAGGCAGCGTAGGAAGCACTGCATTCAACTCAGCGAATTGCGATTTCCACTAAAAATGCGGTGGACGCAAAGTGGGTGATCACTGTATATTTCCTTCTCTCTGTGCTTCATACTTATCTTTCCCTTCTTTAATGTGCCATTAGGGAAAGGCAAAACCTCATCTAAAAACTTGTTCGAAATTATTTTTCATTAGAATTCATTTAGGCAGCGTAGGAAGCACTGCATTCAACTCAGCGAATTGCGATTTCCACTAAAAAATGCGGTGGACGCAAAGTGGTGATCACTGTATATTTCCTTCTCTGTGCTTCATACTTATCTTTTTTTTAAGTCCATTAAAACCCCCTTTTTTTTAAAACAAAATTTTTTAAATTTTTAATAAAAACCCTTTAAAAGGAATTTCATTTTAATAAAAAAGGGTTTAAAGTGGGGGGAATTTTCCTTTTTTTCTTTTTCTTTCTTTTTCTTTAAGGAAAAGGAAAAACCCCTTTAAAAAAATTTAAAATTTTTTTCATTAGGGTTTTTTAGGTGGAACACCAAATGGGGAAAAAAAAAGGGGGGGGGGTTGGGGTATTTTTTTTTTTCCTTTTTTTTTTTTTTTTTTAAAAAAAAACAAAACCTACTAAAATTTTAAAAAATTTTTTATTAGAATTCATTTAGGAAAGGGAGAAGCACTATTAATCAAAAGGGAAAGGGTTTCCCCAAAAAGGGGGACAAAAAAGGGGGTCATTTATTTCCTTCTTCTTTTTACTTTCCCCCTTTTTTTTTTTGGGGGAAAAAAATAAAAATTTTTAAAATTTTTTTTTAAATTTTTAGGGAAAAGGGGGGAAAGCATGGATTCCAAAAATTTCGTTTACAAAAAGGGTACGAAATTCCTTTTATTTCTTTTTTTGGGGGATTATTTTCCCCTTTTTTTAATGTTAAAAAAACCCCTTAAATTTTTTTTTTCATTAAAAAATTTTTTTTGGAATTGGAAACCATTAATCGGGGAATTTGGGGTTTTCAAAAAACCCAAAAAGGGGATACTTATTTTCCTTTTTTGTGCCCAATACTTTTTTTTTTAGGCCCCCTTTGGGAAGGCAAAACCCCCAAAAAATTTTTTAAAAATTTTTTAGAAATTTAGGGGGTAGGGGACCATTCAACCAAAGGGAAAGGATTTACAAAAAAAAGCGGTGGGCGCAAAGGGGGATCATGTATATTTTTTTTCTCTGTGTTCTTTAAATTTTTTAAAAAATTTTTTGGAAAACACCTTTTAAAAATTGGGGAAATTTTTTTAAAATTTTTTCCGAAAATTTTTTTTAAAATTGCTTTAAAAAGGAAAATTTCCTAAAATTTTTTTTTTTTAAAAATTTTTTTTTCCCCAATTTAAAAAATTCCAAAATTCTAAAAAAAATTTTAAAACTAAACTTTTTTTTAAATTTTTCCCAAAAAAATGTTTTTTAAAGGAAACCCTTATCTTTCCCTTTTAAAAATTTTTTTTTTTCTTTGGGGAAAAAATTTCCTAATTATTTTAAAAAAAAAAAATTTTAAAATTTTTTTTTTTTACACTTTAAATTTTTGGGAACCTTTCCTTTTTCAAATTTTTTTTTTTGGGGAAAACCCCCCCAAAAAATTAAAAAAAAAACTTTCCAAAAAATTTAATTTTTTTTGTTCTAAAATTTTTTAAAAAAAGGAATGAAACCCCCCTTAAACCTTTTTTTTTGAAAATTTGGGGGAAATCATTAAAATTTTTAATTATTTTAAAAAAAAATTTTTAAAAAAATTTTTTTCCCCTTTTTAAAAATTTTTTTTAATGGTTTTAAAGGAAAACCAAAATTCCGGGGGGCAAACCTCATCTAAAACTTGTTAGAAAATTATTTTTCATTAGAATTATTTAGGCAGAGTAGGAAGCACTGCATTCAACTCAGCGTAGAATTGCGATTTCCACTAAAAATGCGGTGGACGCAAAGTGGTGATCACTGTATATTTCCTTCTTCTGTGCACTTCATACTTATCTTCCTCTTTAATGTGCCATTAGGGAAAGGCAAAACCCCCATCTAAAACTTGTTCCAAATTATTTTTCATTAGAATTCATTTAGCAGCAGAGGAAGCACTGCATTCAACTCAGCGAATTGCGATTTACTAAAAATGCGGTGGACGCAAAATGTTTTTTTTAATTTTTTCCCATAATGTGTTTTTTTTAATTTTTTCCCTTTAATGTTTTTTTTATTTTTTCCCAAATATTTTTTAAAATTTTTTCCGATAATGTTTTTTTTTTTTTCATTTTTTTTTTTTTTCCCATAATGCATTTTTTTTTTAATTTTTCCCATAATTTTTTTTTTTTTTTTTTTGTTTTTTTTGTAATTTTTTCTCTGTTTTTTTTTTAATTTTTTTAATTCTTTTTTTTGCCAATTTTTCCCAAATTTTTTTTTTAAAATTTTTCTGATAATGTTTGCACAAATTTTTTCCTAAATATTCTTTTTAAATTTTTTGTTCTTTTAAATTTTCAGCGAATAATATTTCTTTTCATTTTTTTTTTTTTTTTTTTTTTTTTTTTTTTTTTTTTTCATAATGTTTTTTAATTTTTTCCATAATGTTTTTTAATTTTTTTTCCATAATGTTTTTTTAATTTTTTTTCCAAAAATGTTTTTTAATTTTTTCCCATAATGTTTTTTTAATTTTTTTATTAATGTTTTTTAATTTTTTTCCCATGTTTTTTAATTTTTTTTTTTTTTTTAAATTTTTTCACTGTTTTTTTTTTTTTTTTTCCATAATGTTTTTTTTTTCCCATTTTTTTTAATTTTTTTTTTAAATTTTTTTCTAAAATTTTTTTTAAATTTTTTCCATAAATTCATTTTTAATTTTTTTTCCATAATGTTTTTTAATTTTTTCCCATAATGTTTTAAAAATTTTTCCCCAAAATGTTTTTTAATTTTTCCCATAATTTTTTTTAATTTTTTCCCATAATTTTTTTTTAATTTTTTTAATAATGTTTTTTTAATTTTTTTCCCATAATGTTTTTTTAATTTTTCGAATTTTTTTTCATTTTTTTTCATTTTAGGCAGAGTAGGGAAGCACTGCATTCAACTCAGCGAATTGCGATTTCACTAAAAATGCGGTGGACGCAAAGTGGGTGATCAATGTATATTTCCCTTCTGTGCTTCACTTATCTTCTTCTTTACGTGCAATTAGGGAAAGGCAAAACCCTAATCTAAATCTTTGTTGGAAATTATTTTTATTAGAATTTATTTAGGTATAGGAAGCACTGGGTATTCAACTCTGAAGAATTGCTATTTCACTGGTAAAAAAATGCGGTGGACGCAATGGTGATCACTGTATATTTCTTCTGTAAGCTTTCATACTTATTCTTCTCTTAATGTGCCATTAGAAAGGCAAACCCTCATCTAAAACTTGTTCAAATTTTTTTTTCATTAGAATTCATTTAGGCAGGGGAAAATTCATTTTCCCTTTTAATTGGATTTAAAAAAAAACCCCCAAAAATTTTCCCAAAATTTTTTCTTGTTTTTCTTTTTTCTTTTCCCCTTTTAATTTAAAGGGGAAAAAATCCTAAAATTTTTTTTAAATTTTTTTATTAAATTTTTGGCCAAAAAACCTTCCTCAAATTTTTTAAAAAAATTTAAAAGGGGAAAAAATTTTTTTTTTCCTTGGGAAAACCCTTTTTTTCCCTTTTTTGTTTTAAAAAAAAAACCCCCAAATTTTGAAAATTTTTTTTTTTTCCGGAAAAACCCTTCTTTGGCAAATTTCGAAACCCCCCCAAAAAAGGGGGGGGGGAAATCTTATTTTTTTTGGGGGCATCTTTTTTTTCTTTTTTAACCCCCAAAAAGGGAAAAACCCTTTAAAACCCTTTTTTTTTTTTCATTTTCATTTAAAAACCCTTTATTCAAAAAGGAAGGACCCCCCAAAAAGGGGAAAAATTTTCCCCCTTTTAATTTTTTTTCCCCGGGAACCCCTTTTTTAATTTTTAAAAAAAAAACCCCTTAAAATTTTTAAATTATTTTTTTTTTTTGGGGGAAAAATTTTTTAATTTGGGATTAAAAAAAACACCAAAAAGTTATTATTTTCCCTTGTTTTTCATTTATTTTTTTTTTTTCCAAAAGGAAAATTATTCAAAACTTGTTAAATTTTTTTCATTGAATTTTTTTTTGGGGGGCCCCTATTTCTTTTTCTTTAAAAAAAACTAAAAGGGGATCACTTTATTTCTTTTTTTTAAAAAATTTTTCCTTTTAAATTTCCCTTGGAAGGGAAACCCTTTAAAAAAATTTTTAAAATTTTTTTATTAAAATTTTTTGGGAAAAAAAACAAACCCCAAAAATTTCATTTAAAAAAAATTCCAAATTGGTATCCAAAACCCCCCGGTTTTTTTTTTACTTTCCTTCTTTTTTTTGGGGGGGGGAAAAAATTTAAAATTTTTTTAAATTTTTTTTTAAAATTTTTTGGGAAAGCAAAATTAAAAATTACAAATTTTTAAAAAATTTTAAAAGCCCCCCTGTTTTAATATTTTCCTTTTTTAAAAGCTGGAAAGGGAAAACCCCATTTTCTTGTTGAAATTATTTTTTTTAAATTAGAAGGGAAAATTTAACCCAAAAATTGTTTTAAATTTTAAAAAAGGGGGGCAAAGGGGGAAGTTTCCCCTTCCTTTGGAATTTTTTATTTTCCCTTTAATGTGCCAAAGGAAAAAAACCCCTCTTGTTAAAATTATTTTTTTTAATTCAAGGGAAAGGAAACCTAAAAATTTTTAAAAAATTTCTTAAAAGGGGGACGAAAATCTTTAAACCCTTTTTTTTTCTTTTTCTTTTTGGGGGAAAAACCTTTCCCTTTTTCAAAATTATTTTTTTTTAATTTTTAGGAAAAAAAAACCTATTAACTAAAAAATTTTGTTTTTAAAATTAGCAAAAGGGGGACAGTTTATTTTTTTTTTCATTTCCCCTTTTTGGGGCAAAATTAAAAAACCCCCTTTTTTTCTTATTTTTAATTAAGGGGGGGGAAACCCCATTAACCAAAGGGAATTTTTTTCAATAAAAAATTAGCAAAGGGGTTATTTTTCCCCCCCCCAAAAAATTTTTTTTTCCCAATGCCTTAGGAAAAAACAAAACCCCTTTTAAAATTTTAAATTATTTTTCTTAAAATTTATTTGGGGAGGAAATATTAACTTGGGAAAAATTTCCCTAAAAATTTTGGAAAATGGGGGGCATTTATTTTTTTTTCCCTTTCCCTTTTAATCTTTTAAAAAATTAAAAAAAAAACCCCCTTTTTTTAAATTTTTTTTTTTTAAAAAAAATTTTTAAAAAACCCCCAAAAACTTTTCCAAAAATTTCTAAACTGGACTTAAAATTCTTAAAAATTTTTTTTATTTTTTTCTTTTAAGTGTTAAAAGGAAAACCCCCCTTTTGTTTAAATTATTTTTTTAATTTTTAGGGAAATCATTTTAAAAAAAGGGAATTATTTCAAAAAATTAGCAAAGGGGGGGAAATGTTATTTTCCCCTTTGGGTTTTAAAATTTTTTTCCCAATGGGAAAAAAACCCTCTTAAAAATTTTCCCTTTTTTTATTTTTTTGGGGTAAACATCAAACGTTAAAATTTTTTTCAAAAAACCAAAAATGATCAATTTTTTCCCTTTTCTTTTAAATTTTTTCCAAGTGTTAAAAGGGGAAAAATTTCCCCTTTTCAAATTTTTTTTTTTAAATTCTTTTGGGGAAAAAAAAATTTTTAAAAATTTTTTAAAAAATTTAGGCAAAGGGGACACTGATTTTCCCGGTTTTCATTTTTCCCCAAGGCAATGGGGGAAGGAAAACCCTCTCTTGTTAAATTTTTTTTTTAATTATTTTGGAAAAAAACCCATTAAATTTTTTATTTATAAAAAATGGGGGAAAGGGGACACTGATTTCCCTCGGGTTTTTTTTTTTCCCAAATGGGGGGGAAAAACAAAAAATTTTTTTAAATTATTTTTCTTAAAATTTTTGGGGAAAAGGGGGGAAACCCCTCAAATTTCCCAAAATTATTTTTAAAAATTTTGGGCGAAAGGGACGAATTTTTTCCCCCCGGTTTTAAATTTCCCTTTTTTTAGGGGGGGGGGAAAAATTTTTTTTGTTAAATTATTTTCTTAATTTTTAAGGGGGGAAAACCCCCAAAAAAAGGGAAATTATTTATAAAAATTTGGGGGAAGGGGGACATGTTATTTTCCCCTTTTGGTTTTACTTATTTTTTTCAAATGGGATTAGGGGGGCCCCACTTAAAAATTTTTTTTTTTATTGTTTTTAAAAAAAAACCCATTAACCGGGAATTATTTCCCCTAAAATTTAGAAGGGGGAACCCTTTTTTTTTTTGAAAAATTTTTTTTTTTTAAAATTTTTACCCATCTAAAACTTGTTCAAATTATTTTTTTTGAATTTTTAAAATAGGAAGCACTGTTTTAATTTAAAGGGAAATTTGATTTACTAAAAAAGCGGTGGGGCAAAATTTGGGGTCACTGTATATTTCCTTCTTTTCTGTGTTTATATTTTTCTTTCCCCTTTTTTTAATGATTAGGAAAGGGAAAACTCATCAAAAAATTTTTAAATTATTTTTTATTAGAAATTATTTTGGAGGGAGGGGAATGATTTTCCCCGGGAATTGGGGTTTACCAAAATGGGGGGAAAAGGGGGGACCTTTTTTTCCTTTTTTGTGTTATATTATCTTTCCTTTCTTTAAAAAGATTAGGGGAAAAGGGAAAAACCCCCTTAAAACTTTTAAATTTTTTTCATTGAATTTTTGGAGCAGGGAAAAAAGATTCCTCGGTTTTATACCAAAATCTACGGAAGGTGTTTAAACCTCTCTTTTTCAATTATTTTTCCCTTTTTTTTATTGGGGAAAAGGAAAACCTTATTAAAAATTTAAAAATTTTTTTTCATTAAAATTTAGGAAAGGGGGGAACATAAAATTCTCAAAAAATTCATTTATTTTTGGGGCTGGGTGAAAGAATTTCCCCCTTGTTCAATTTTTTTTCCCCTTTTTTAATGTGATTTGGGGAAAAAACTCACTAAAATTGTTAAAATTTTTTTATTGAATTATTTTGGAAGGGGGGTTTCCCTTTGGAATTTTTCCCTTTTAAAAAAGCTTGGGGCAAAAACCCTATACCTTTTTTGGTTTTTTTTTCTTTTCTTAAGGAAGGGAAAGGGAAACCTAAAACAAAATTTTCAAAAAATTTTTTAGAAAATTTTTTCACGTAAACCTCCCCTTAACCAAATCTTTCCCTAAAAAGGGGGAAAAAGAAAACTTTATTTTCTTCTTTTTAATTATTTTTTTTTTTAATGGCCATTAAAAAAGGAAAATCACAAAATTGTTAAAATTTTTTTTATTAGAAAAACTTTAGCCTAAACCTTTTCTTTAATGCAAATTGGGGCCCAAAATCTACCCAAAAATTTTCAATTTTTTTTTCTTTTTTTTATATTTCTTTTTTTCTTTAATTGAATTGGGGAAAGGAAAACCCATTAAATTGTTGAAAAATTTTTTTATTAATTCTTTTGGATAACCTTTAATTGAAAAAAAGGGGCCCCAAAACTACCAAAAATTTTCATTTTTTTTCTTTTTCTTGATAACTTTTTCCCTTTTTTTTCCCTTTGGGGAAGGAAAACCCATTAAAATTGCCAAATTTTTTTAGAATTTTTGCAAGGGGGAAATATCTTTTAATTGAATTTGGGGCCAAAATCTACGCAAATTTAAAATTTTTTATTTTCTTCGTGATCTTACTTTTTTTAAATTCCAAAATTGGGGGAAAATACCAAACTTTTCGAAAAAATTTTTTCATTTTTATTTAATAGGAAGCAGTTAACCCCACAACTTTCTAAAAAAATTAAAATTTAAAAACGTTAAACCTTTTCGAACCAATTTCTTTCCTTTTTTAATTTCAATAGGGAAAAACCCCCCTAAAAATTTAAATTTTTTTCTTAAAAATTTGGGAAGGGGAACCCATTCAACTCGGAATTTTTTTCATAAAAAATTAGCAAAGGGGGACATGTATTCCTCGGAATTATTTTTCCCCAAATTTATTAGGGAAAGGAAACCTTCTAAAAAATTTTAAATTATTTTCTTAAAATTTTTAAAATAAAACTTTTCAATTTTGGAATTCATTTCCCAAAAACGACCAAAGGGTTTCATGATTTTCCCTTGTGTTTACAATTTTCCTTTTTAAATTCCTTTGGGGCAAAAATTATTTTTTTCCTTTTTTTTTCATTTAAAAAAAATTTTTAAAAAATGGGAAATTTCAATTAGGGAAATTATTTACAAAATGGGTACGCAAAAGGGGGGATATTAATTTTTTCCCCCGTGTTTTAAATTTTTTTCCCTTTTTTTTAAGTGCCATTAGGAAAGGCAAACCCCCAAAATTTCTAAAAAATTTTTTTTCATTAGAATTCATTTAAAAAAAGATCCTTAAAAAGGGGGTTTAAAAAAAGGGACGCAAAGGGGGGATCACTGTTTTTTTCCTTTTTTTTAATTATTTTCCTTCTTTAAGGCCTGGGGAAAAAAACCTTCCCAAACTTTGAAAAAAATTTTTTTTGAATTCTTAGGCAAGAAAGGGGACTGATTCAACCCAGAATTATTTAAAAAGGGACGCAAAGTTGGGGGCACTTTTTTCCTTCCTTTGTTTTTCCCTTTTTTTCTTTAAGGATTAGGAAAGGGAAAACCTCATCCCAAATTTTAAATTATTTTCTTGAATTTTTGGCAGAAAAAGCCTTATTTAACTAGAATTGGGTTTTAAAAAAAGCGGGGGAGAAAGTGGGTGATCACTTTTTTTTTCTCTGTGTTATATTTTTTTCCTTTTTAAAAGGGAAAAAAAACCCCATTAAAACTTGTTGAAATTATTTTCATTAGAATTCATTTGGAAAAACCCCCAATCAGGGAAATTTTTTTTAAAAAAGGGAAAGGGGAAAAGTAATTTCCCCTTTTTTTTTATTTTTTCCTTTTTTCCTTAAAAGGGAAAAAAAACCCCCTTTAAAATTTTAAAAAAATTTTTTTTAATTTTTGGAGAAAGGGGTATTTTCCCAAATTTTTAAAAAAATGCGGTGGAAAAGGGGGCCTATTTCCCTTTTTTTTAACTTTTTTTTTTTTTCTTAGGGGAAAAAAAACCCCTTTAAAAAATTGTTCGAAATTATTTTTCATTAAATTATTTGCAGAGGAAAATTCAACTTAAAGGGAAATTTCGATTTCCCAAAAAAAGGGTGACGAAAAAGGGGTTTTTTTTTTTTTTCTTGGGTTCATACTTTTTTCCCTTTTTTAATGTGCCATTAGGGGCAAAACCTCATCAAAACTTTTCGAAATTTTTTCATTAGAATTATTTTTGGAGGTAGGAAGCACTGCATTTAATAGGGAAATTTAAATTTAAAAAAAAATGGGGGGACGAAAGGGGGATCAAATTTCCTCTTCTTGGTTTTTAACCCTTCCCTTTTTTTGCCATTAGGAAACAAACCCCATCTAAACTTTTTAAAATTTTTTATTAGAATTATTTAGGCAGAGAGGAAGCACTGCATTCAACCTTTTAAATTGGGGTTTCACTAAAAAGGGGGAGAAGGATCATTTTTTTTCCTTCCTCTTTTTCATACTTATTTTTTTCTTTAATGTATTAAAAGGGGGAAAAAAAAAATTAAAAAATTTTTTTATTTTTTTAAAAATTTAAAGGAGGATAATTTTAAT
>CAHIKZ030004225.1:0-20000 GCA_903632075.3 Acanthosepion pharaonis
TTGATCGATTACATACCGTTTATCTATAATTTCATTGACTTTATAATGTTTTCACAAAGTTATTTAAATTTTGATGTAAGCGTTGAAAACGTTGAAAAACTAATTCAAACAGCTTGCTTTTGCACGTAAATCACTATGTATTGTAAACCTTTGTAAAACATAAAATTTGTAATGTACCTGTGTCAAAACTTTAGAAACTAGTTAAAATCAATATGTTTTGATCGATTACATACCGTTTATCTATAATTTCATTGACTTTATAATGTTTTCACAAAGTTATTTAAATTTTGAAGTAAGCGTTGAAAACGTTGAAAAACTAGTCAAACAGCTTGCTTTTGCACGTAAATCACTATGTATTGTAAACCTTTTGTAAAACATAAAATTTGTAATGTACCTGTGTCAAAACATTAGAAACTAGTTAAAATCAATATGTTTTGATCGATTACATACCGTTTATCTATATTTCATTGACTTTATAATGTTTTTCACAAAGTTATTTAAATTTTGAAGTAAGCGTTGAAAACGTTGAAAAACTAGTCAAACAGCTTGCTTTTGCACGTAAATCACTATGTATTGTAAACCTTTGTAAAACATAAAATTTGTAATGTACCTGTGTCAAAACTTTAGAAACTAGTTAAAATCAATATGTTTTGATCGATTACATACCGTTTATCTATAATTTCATTGACTTTATAATGTTTTCACAAAGTTATTTAAATTTTGAAGTAAGCGTTGAAAACGTTGAAAAACTAGTCAAACAGCTTGCTTTTGCGTAAATCACTATGTATTGTAAACCTTTGTAAAACATAAAATTTGTAATGTACCTGTGTCAAAACTTTAGAAACTAGTTAAAATCAATATGTTTTGATCGATTACATACCGTTTATCTATAATTTCATTGACTTTATAATGTTTTTCACAAAGTTATTTAAATTTTGAAGTAAGCGTTGAAAACGTTGAAAACTAGTCCAAACAGCTTGCTTTTGCACGTAAATCACTATGTATTGTAAACCTTTGTAAAACATAAAATTTGTAATGTACCTGTGTCAAAACTTTAGAAACTAGTTAAAATCAATATGTTTTGATCGATTACATACCGTTTATCTATAATTTCATTGACTTTATAATGTTTTCACAAAAGTTATTTAAATTTTGAAGTAAGCGTTGAAAACGTTGAAAAACTAGTCCAAACAGCTTGCTTTTGCGTAAATCACTATGTATTGTAAACCTTTGTAAAACATAAAATTTGTAATGTACCTGTGTCAAAACTTTAGAAACTAGTTAAAATCAATATGTTTTGATCGATTACATACCGTTTATCTATAATTTCATTGACTTTATAATGTTTTCACAAAGTTATTTAAATTTTGAAGTAAGCGTTGAAAACGTTGAAAAACTAGTCCAAACAGCTTGCTTTTGCGTAAATCACTATGTATTGTAAACCTTTGTAAAACATAAAATTTGTAATGTACCTGTGTCAAAACTTTAGAAACTAGTTAAAATCAATATGTTTTGATCGATTACATATCGTTTATCTATAATTTCATTGACTTTATAATGTTTTCACAAAGTTATTTAAATTTTGAAGTAAGCGTTGAAAACGTTGAAAAACTAGTCCAAACAGCTTGCTTTTTGCGTAAATCACTATGTATTGTAAACCTTTGTAAAACATAAAATTTGTAATGTACCTGTGTCAAAACTTTAGAAACTAGTTAAAATCAATATGTTTTGATCGATTACATACCGTTTATCTATAATTTCATTGACTTTATAATGTTTTCACAAAGTTATTTAAATTTTGAAGTAAGCGTTGAAAACGTTGAAAAACTAGTCCAAACAGCTTGCTTTTGCACGTAAATCACTATGTATTGTAAACCTTTGTAAAACATAAAATTTGTAATGTACCTGTGTCAAAACTTTAGAAACTAGTTAAAATCAATATGTTTTGATCGATTACATACCGTTTATCTATAATTTCATTGACTTTATAATGTTTTCACAAAGTTATTTAAATTTTGAAGTAAGCGTTGAAAACGTTGAAAAACTAGTCAAACAGCTTGCTTTTGCACGTAAATCACTATGTATTGTAAACCTTTGTAAAACATAAAATTTGTAATGTACCTGTGTCAAAACTTTAGAAACTAGTTAAAATCAATATGTTTTGATCGATTACATACCGTTTATCTATAATTTCATTGACTTTATAATGTTTTCACAAAGTTATTTAAATTTTGAAGTAAGCGTTGAAAACGTTGAAAAACTAGTCCAAACAGCTTGCTTTTGCACGTAAATCACTATGTATTGTAAACCTTTTAAAACATAAAATTTGTAATGTACCTGTGTCAAAACTTTAGAAACTAGTTAAAATCAATATGTTTTGATCGATTACATACCGTTTATCTATAATTTCATTGACTTTATAATGTTTTCACAAAGTTATTTAAATTTTGAAGTAAGCGTTGAAAACGTTGAAAAACTAGTCCAAACAGCTTGCTTTTGCACGTAAATCACTATGTATTGTAAACCTTTGTAAAACATAAAATTTGTAATGTACCTGTGTCAAAACTTTAGAAACTAGTTAAAATCAATATGTTTTGATCGATTACATACCGTTTATCTATAATTTCATTGACTTTATAATGTTTTCACAAAAAGTTATTTAAATTTTGAAGTAAGCGTTGAAAACGTTGAAAAACTAGTCAAACAGCTTGCTTTTGCACGTAAATCACTATGTATTGTAAACCTTTGTAAAACATAAAATTTGTAATGTACCTGTGTCAAAACTTTAGAAACTAGTTAAAATCAATATGTTTTGATCGATTACATACCGTTTATCTATAATTTCATTGACTTTATAATGTTTTCACAAAGTTATTTAAATTTTGAAGTAAGCGTTGAAAACGTTGAAAAACTAGTCCAAACAGCTTGCTTTTGCACGTAAATCACTATGTATTGTAAACCTTTGTAAAACATAAAATTTGTAATGTACCTGTGTCAAAACTTTAGAAACTAGTTAAAATCAATATGTTTTGATCGATTACATATCGTTTATCTATAATTTCATTGACTTTATAATGTTTTCACGTAAAAAGTTATTTAAATTTTTGTTGAAAACGTTGAAAAACTAGTCAAACAGCTTGAAAACGTTTCAAACAACTTGCTTTTGCGTAAATCACTATGTATTGTAAACCTTTGTAAAACATAAAATTTGTAATGTACCTGTGCTTTTAGAAACTAGTTAAAATCAATATGTTTTGATCGATTACATACCGTTTATCTATAATTTCATTGACTTTATAATGTTTTATCAAAGTCATTTAAATTTTGAAGTAAGCGTTGAAAACGTTGAAAAACTAGTCTAAACAGCTTGCTTTTGCACGTAAATCACTATGTATTGTAAACCTTTGTAAAACATAAAAAATGTACCTGTGTCAAAACTTTAGAAACTAGTTAAAATCAATATGTTTTGATCGATTACATACCGTTTATCTATAATTTCATTGACTTTATAATGTTTTCACAAAGTTATTTAAATTTTGAAGTAAGCGTTGAAAACGTTGAAAAACTAGTCCAAACAGCTTGCTTTTGCACGTAAATCACTATGTATTGTAAACCTTTGTAAAGCATAAAATTTGTAATGTACCTGTGTCAAAATTTAGAAACTAGTTAAAATCAATATGTTTTGATCGATTACATACCGTTTATCTATAATTTCATTGACTTTATAATGTTTTCACAAAGTTATTTAAATTTTGAAGTAAGCGTTGAAAACGTTGAAAAACTAGTCCAAACAGCTTGCTTTTGCGTAAATCACTATGTATTGTAAACCTTTGTAAAACATAAAATTTGTAATGTACCTGTGTCAAAACTTTAGAAACTAGTTAAAATCAATATGTTTGATCGATTACATACCGTTTATCTATAATTTCATTGACTTTATAATGTTTTCACAAAAGTTATTTAAATTTTGAAGTAAGCGTTGAAAACGTTGAAAAACTAGTCCAAACAGCTTGCTTTTGCGTAAATCACTATGTATTGTAAACCTTTGTAAAACATAAAATTTGTAATGTACCTGTGTCAAAACTTTAGAAACTAGTTAAAAATCAATATGTTTTGATCGATTACATATCGTTTATCTATAATTTCATTGACTTTATAATGTTTTCACAAAGTTATTTAAAATTTTGAAGTAAGCGTTGAAAAGTAAAACGCAAAATTTGTAATGTACCTGTGTCTAAACTTTAGAAATTGGGAAAAAAAAAAAATTTTTTCCTTTTAAAATTTTTTAAAATTTTTAAAAATTTTAAAATTTTTAAAAAAAAGGGGTTTTTAAAAATTTTTTTAAAATTTTTTTTTTGATTTAAAAATTTTTTTTAAAAAATTTTTTTTTTTTTTAAAATTTTAAAATTTTTTTAAAAAAAAAAAGGTTTTTTAAAAATTTTTTTTTTAAAAAAAAAAGCCAAATTTTTTAAAAAAAAATTTTTAAAAAAAAAAATTTTAAAATTTTTTAAAAAAAAAAAATTTTTTTTTTTTTACCTTTTTTTTCCTTTTTTTAAAAATTTTTTTAAAAAAAAAAAAATTTTAAAAAAAAAATTTTTTTAAAAAATAAAAAATTTTTTAAAAAAAATTTTTTTAAAATTTTTTAAATTTTAATTTTTAAAAAAAAATTTTAAAAAATTTAAAAAATTTTTTTTTTTTTACTTTTTTTTTTAAAATTTTTTTTAAAAAATTTTTTTAAAAAAAAAAAAATTTTGTGGGTTTTTTTTAAAAAAAAAACCTTTTTTTAAAAAAAAAAAATTTTTTCCCTTTTTTTAAAAAAAATTTTAAAAATTTTTTTTTTTTAAAAATTTTTTTTAAATTTTTTGAATTTTTTTTTTTTTTAAATTTAAAAAAATTTAAAAAAAACCAAAAAAAAAAAATTTTTTTTTAAAAAAAAAAATTTTTAAAAAATTTTTTTTTAAAAAAAAAAAAAATTTTAAAAATTTTAAAAAAAATTTTTTTGGAAAATTTTTTTTTAAAAAATTTTTAAATTTTTTTTAAATTTTTTAAAAAATTTTTTTTTTCTTTTAAATTTTTAAAAATTTTAAAAAAATTTTTTGGGAAAACTTTTTAAACCCCCTTTTTAAAAAAAACCCTTTAAAAAAAAAAATTAAAAATTTTTTTTTTAATTTTTTTAAAATTTTTAAAAATTTTTTTTTTTTCCAAAATTTTTTTTTAAAAAAAAATTTTTTAAAAAAATTTTTAAAAATTTTAAAAAAAAAGGGGGAAAAAAAAACCCCTTTTTAAAAAAAATTTGTAATTTTAAATTTTAAAAATTTTAAAAAAAGGAAAAAAAATTTTTAAAATTTAAAAATTTTTTTTAAAAATTTTTTTTTTTTAAAATTTTTTTTTTTTTTTAAAAAATTTTTTTAAAAAACCCAAAAAAAGTTTTAAAAAAAAAAAAAAATTTTTTCCTTTTAAAATTTTTTTTTAAAAAAAAATTTTTTTTTTTTTTTAAAAAAAACCAAAAAAAATTTTTTTTTCTTTTAAAAACCCCCTTTTTTAAAATTTTTTAAAAATTTTTTAAAAAAAAAATTTAAATAAAGGTTTTCGGAAAAAAAACCGAAATTTTTTTAAAAAAAAAATTTTTTTTAAAAAATTTTAAAAAATTTAAAAAAATTTTAAAATTTTTTTTAAAAAAAAAATTTTTTTTTTTACTTTTTTTTTTTTTTTTTTTTTTTTAAAAAAAAAAAAAATTGAAAAAAAACCCCCCCAAACCCCTTTTTTTTTTAAAAAAAAAAATTTTTAAAAAATTTTTTTTTTAAAAAAAGGAAAAAAAAAATTTTTAAAAAAATTTTTTATCATTAATTTTTTTTTAAATTTTTAAAAATTTTTTTTTAAAAAAAAAAAATTTTTTTTTAAAAAAAAAAAAAAGGTTTTAAAAAATTTTTAAAAAATTTTTAAAAAAAAAAAAAATTTTTTTTAAAAAAAAGGAAAATTTAAAAAATTTTTTTTTTTTTGTTTAAAAATTTTAAAATTTTTTTTTTTTTTTTAAATTTTTAAAATTAAAATTTTTTTTTTTAAAAAAAAAATTTTTTTAAAAAAAAAAAATTTTTTTTTTAAAATTTTTTTTTAAAAATTTTTTTTAAAAAAAATTTTAAAATTTTAAAAAAATTTTTTTTTAAAAATTTTTTTTTTAAACCTTTTTTTTTTTAAAAATTTAAATTTTTTTTTTTAAAAATTTTTAAAAAAAAAACTTTTTTTAAAAAAAAAAATTTTGGAAAAAAAAAAAATTTTTAAAAACCTTAAAAAAACTTTAAAACCGTTAAAAATTTAAAATTTTTAAAAAAATTTTTTTAAAAACCTTTTTTTTAAAAATTTTTTTTTTAAAATTTTTTAAATTTTTAAAAAAAAAACCTTAAAAAAAAAGAAAAAACCCCTTTTTTTAAGTAAAAATTTTTTAAAAAAAAATTTTTAAAAACCTTTTCAAAATTTTAAAAAAAAAAATTTTTTTAAAAAATTTTTTTAAAAAATTTTTTTTAAATTTTTTTAAAAATTTTTTTTTGGGGAAAAAAAAAAAAAAAACCCCTTTTTTCCTTTTAAAAATTTTTTTTTTAAAAAAAAAAAAAAAATTTTTGTTTTTGAAAATTTTTAAATTTGGTTTTTGGTTTTAAAAAATTTTTCCTTTTTTTTTTAAAAATTTTTTTTTTTTTTAAAATTTTTTTTAAATTTTTAAAAAGGGAAAAAAAAATTGTTTTAAATTTTTTTTAAAAAATTTTTTAAAAAAATTTTTTTTTAAAGGGGAAAAAGGGAAAAAAAAATTTTTTTTTAAAAAAAATTTTTTTTTTTTTTTTTTTTTTTTTTTTTTTTTAAAAATTTTTTTTAAAAATTAAAAAAAAAAAAAAAATTTTTTTTTAAAACAAAAATTTTAAATTTTTAAAAAAAAAAAGGTTTTTAAAATTTTTAAATTTTTTTTTTTTTTTTTTTAAATTTTTTTAAAAATTTTTTTTTTTTAAAAAAAAAAATTAAAAATTTTTTTAAAATTTTTTTGGGAAAAAAAAAAAACCCCTTTTTTAAAAATTAAAAATTTTTATTTAAAAATTTTAAAACTTTTTAAAAAATTAAATTTTTTTTAAAAAGGGTTTTTTTTTTTTGATTTTTTTTAAAAATTTTTTAAAAATTTTTTAAAAGTTTTAAAAAATTTTTTAAAAACCCGTTAAAAATTTTTAAAATTTTTTTAAAAAAAAAAAAAGTTTTTTTTAAAAAAAAATTTTAAATTTTTTTAAAAATTTAAAAAAAATTTAAATTAATTTTTTTTTAAAAATTTTTTTTTTTTAAATTTTTGGGTTTTTTTTTTTTTTTTAAAAAAAGGGGGAAAATTTTAAAATTTTCCAAATTTTTAAAAAAAAAATTTTTTAAAAATTTTAAAAATTAAATTTAAAATTTTTTTTTTAAAAATTTTTTTTTAAAAAATTTTTTTTTTTTTTAAAATTTTTTTTTTTTAAAAAAATTTTTAAAAAAAAAATTTTTTTTGGAAAAATTTTAAAAAATTTAAAAAATTTTTTGAAAAAAAATTTAAAATTTTTAAAAAAATTTTAAAAAACCCCCTTTTTTTTTTTTTAAAAAATTTTTTTTTTAAAAAAAAAAGGGGGTTTTTTTAAATTTTAAAAATTTTTTTTCCCCTTTTTTTAAAACCCAAAAGGGGAAACCAAAAAAAAAACCCTTTTTTCCAAAAAAAAGGGGGTTTTTTTTTTTGGCCCCCTTTTTAAAATTTTTTTTAAAAATTTTTTTTTTTTTTTTTTTAAAATTTTTTAAAAAAATTTTTTTTTTAAAAATTTTTTTTAAAAAAAAAAAAAAAAATTTAAAACCTTTTTTTTCCTTTTTAAAAAGTTTAAAAAAAAATTTTTTTTTTAAAAAAAAGTTTTTTTTTATTTTTAAAAAAAGGGAAAAAAATTTTTTTGGGAAAAATTTTGGAAAAATTTTTTTCTTTTAAAAAAACCAAAAAAATTTTTTTTTTAAAAAAATTTTTTTAAAAAAAATTTTTTTTTAAAAAAAAAAATTTTTTTCCTTTTTTTAAAAAAAAATTTTAATTTTTGGTTTAAAATTTTTAAAAAAATTTTTTTTTTTGGGGTTAATTTTTTAAAAAAAAACCCCTTTTTTTTTTTTAAAATTTTTTTTTTTTAAAAAAAAAAAAAAAAATTTTAAAAATTTTTTTTAAAAAAAACAATATGTTTTAAATTTTAAAAATTTAAATTTTAAAAAAAAAATTTTTAAAAAAAAAAATTTTTTTTTTAAAAAAAAAAAAAAATTTTTTTTTTTTCACAAAAATTTTTTTTTTAAAAAAAAAATTTTTTTAAAAAAAACCAAAATTTTTTTAAAAAAAAATTTTTTTAAAATTTTTTAAAAAAAAATTTTAAAACCTTTTTTTTAAAAAAAAAAATTTAAATTTTTTTTTAAAAAAAAATTTTTTTAAAATTTTTTTT
Source organism: Acanthosepion pharaonis (assembly GCA_903632075.3). NCBI lineage: Eukaryota > Metazoa > Mollusca > Cephalopoda > Sepiida > Sepiidae > Acanthosepion > Acanthosepion pharaonis. The sequence goes on from CAHIKZ030004225.1 coordinate 8,463, forward strand.
TAAAAAATTTTTTTTTAAAAAAAAATTTAAATTTGGGGAAAAGTTTAAAAAAAAAAAATTTTTTGGGGAAAAAACCCGGGTTTTTTTTAAAAATTTTTTTTTTTTCCAAAATTTTAAAATTTTAAAACTTTTGGGAAAAAAAATTTTTTTTCTTTTCCAAAAAAATTTTTTAAGTTAAAATTTTTTTTTTTTTGGGGAAAATTTAAAAAATTTAAAAAAATTTTTCCAAAATTTTTTTTTAAAAATTTTTTTTTTAAAAAATTTTTTTAAAATTTTTAAAAAAATTAAATTTTAAATTTTTTTAAAAAAAAAAAAAAAAAGGGTTTTTTTTTCCAAAAAATTTTTTTTTTTGAAAAGGGAAAAATTTTTTTTTTTAAAAAAAAAAAAATTTTTTTTTAAAAAATTTTTTTTTTTTTTAAAACCTTTAAATTTTAAAAATTTTTGGTTTAAAAATTTTTTTTTAAATTTTAAAAAATTTTTTTAAAAAGTTTAAACCAAATTTTTTTTTAAAAAAATTTTTAAAATTTTTAAAAATTTTTAAAAAAATTTAAAAAAAGGTTTTTTTAAAAATTTTTCCCCTTTTTTAAAAAAAGTTTAAAAATTTTAAAAATTTTTTTTTTTTTTTTTAAAAAAAAAAAAAAAAAAAATTTTTTTTTAATTTTTTAAAAAAACAATTTTTTTTTTTTTTTTTAAATTTTTAAAAAATTTTAAATTTTAAAAGGGGAAAAAGGTTTTTTAAATTTTTTTTTAAATTTTTTTTAAAAAAAAAAAATTTTTTTTTTTTAAAATTTTTTAAAAAAGGTTAAAAAATTTTTTGGGAAAAAAACCCCTTTTTTAAAAATTTTTTTTTTTTTTTTTAAAAAATTTTTTAAATTTTTTAAAAAAGGGGGAAAATTTTTAAAAAATTTTTAAAAAATTTTTTGGAAAAACCTTTTTTTTCCTTTTTAAAAAAAAATTTTTTTTAAAAAAAAAAAAATTTTTTTAAAAAAAAATTTTTAAATTTTTTTTTTAAAAATTTTTAAAATTTTAGAAAAATTTAAAAAAAAAATTTTTTAAAACCTTCCTTTTTAAAAATTTTTTTTTAAATTTTTTAAAAAAAATTTAAAAATTTTGGGTTAAAATTTTTAAAAAATTTTAAAAAAAATTTTTTTTAAACAAGTTTTTTTTTTTTTTTAAATTTTTTTTTAAAAAAAAAAAATTTTTTTTTTTAAAATTTTTTTTTTAAAAATTTTTTTTTTAAAAAATTTTTTTTTTTAAATTTTTAAAAAAAAAAATTTTTCCCCAAAAAAAAATTTAAAAAATTTTTTAAAATTTTTAACTTTAAAAATTTTTAAAAAATTTTTTTTCCTTTTTTTTAAAATTTTTAAAAAAAAAAAAAACCCCCCTTTTTTTTTTTTTTTAAAAAAATTTTTAAAATTTTTAAAAAAAAAAAAAAAAAAAAAATAAAATTTTTTTTGGAAAAAAAATTTTTTTTTTTTAAAAAAAATTTTTTTAAAAAAAAAATTTTTTTTAAAAATTTAAAAATTTTTTTTTTTTTTAAAAATTTTTTTTAAAATTTTTTAAAAAAAAAATTTTTTTTTAAAATTTAAAAAATTTTAAAAAAAAATTTTTGGTTTTTAAAACCTTTTTTTTTTTTAAAAAAAAATTTTTTTTTTGTTTTTTTTTAGGGAAAAAAAAAATTTTTTTAAAAAGGGAAAAAACCCTTTTTAAATTTTTTAAAAAAAATTTTTTTTTTTTAAAAAAAAAAAAATTTAAAAAATTTTTTTCCAAGGGTTTTTAAAATTTTTTTTAAAAAAAAAAAAAAAATTTTTAAAATTTTTAAAAAAAAAAAAAAAGGGGAAAAATTTTTTTTTTAAAATTTTTTTTAAATTTTAAAAAAAATTTTAAAAATTTAAAAGGCGGAAAAAAAAATTTAAAAAATTTTTTGGAAAACCTTTTTAAAAAATTTTTTTAAAAAAAAATTTTTAAAATTTTTTTTTTGGAAAAATTTTAAAAAAAAAAATTTTAAAAAATTTTTTTTCCCAAAATTTTTTTTTTAGATGAAGGGGACATAATGTTGGAAAGTGGGAAATTTGAACAGAGATCAGAAAAGCCAAGAAAGATGGAAAAACATTGGTAAGAATAAAAATAATGACTGGCTTAAAGAATGTTGCTGAAGAAAAGATTTGTGGAAACTTCAGAATCAACATGTGGAGTTGACCAATACTAAAATATTTCATGAAGCTCATGGTGAAATATAATCAGAAAGAAAAGATCCAGAATCTTATGAACATTGGTGTAAAACCATGAACACAAACTACCTCTTTAAATAAACATCAAAAGAAAAAACCTTGGTAGGGCATAGCATTACATGAATTTTTTTTAGAATTTTAGTGATGAATATAGTGACATGATGGATCTGATTTACAGATTAGACCTTCATAGAAATAGTCAAGCAAGACAACTTTGACAACGAATTTAAAGGAAAACATATTGGACTTGGACTTGATTATAGACAGTGACACTTGGTCTTTCCAAAAAGAATAATATCAAGATAAATACAAATTGGCCCCAAAGTTCATGGACAAAATCTTTACATTGTACGATCTCTTTAACTAGCATGTTTTCATGCCTGTCAGTCCTCTTAAAAGTGGTCAAACTCAAACCATTCGATGGAAAAATTAACAAAATCAATACAATTTACGTAGAACAATTTTTTTTTAAGCCATATTACATTTAATAACAATAATTCATTCAGGTGGATAAATGTCAAATATAAAAATTAGTATATCCCATCCAGAAAACATTACACACAAATTGATTGAACAGTGTTTTGCAATGAAATTTATACAAAAAAAGACAAGTTGTTAAAATATTTTTTCAAGAGGATAGACCTCAACTATTAAATGAAATATTGCTTTTATTTATAAAAACATGGACTTAAATTCCATAAATATTGTTGATGTCAAAAGAAATTAAAATATTTTTTTGTCCTAACAACTTGCTACAATGTTTAACTCTTTTAAAAAGCAATGATTAATTTGAATTTTGCAGATCAGTATCAAGTCTTAATTGCTGTTTCTTTTTTCTAATGTTTCTATTTTGTCTCTTAATCTTTCATCGTAAACCTTGTGTTTGGTAGCATTGTTTATTTGAATTTATTTATAAAATTGTTTACTAATGGAAAATGTAAAACTTGGCTAATTAAAGCATGTTTAAATTATTGGTTTTTGTTTTAACTAAAATAAAATTTATCTTCATCCTTTTATTAAATACTATAAATCTGTAAAATAAAAAATTTTTTCATATTTATTTCTTTATAACTGGTAAATGATAATAAAACTTCTTATTTATATTTTATTTTTTTTATATTTGTAAAATTAAAATTATTCTTGTAACAAACAATGTAATAAATAAAAAGTGCTAATATTTTTGTGATAAAATAAGAGGGATTTCTAATGTCTGTCTCTCATTATATCAAGAAAAAAGTGTAAGTGACTAAACAATAATAGGATAAAAATTGAATTAAAAAAAGGTTAAACATGCCAAGATTTGTGGTCAGTTATTAACAATTTCAGCTGTTCTTGAAATAGATCCTTTGAAAAAAAAATGTTCTTAAACCAAATTTGTAGATAAGGTTGACTCTAAGAAAATTGAGTTGCATTAATTTGGAACTTAGATGAGATAGCATGTGTTTAGGACATTTGCTCTGCATGAATTGTCACATTTAGTGAAAAGAACATTGGCTTATAAGAATAGCTTCTAATTGCTGCCAAATTACCTGACAGTTGATTAAATTTGTTTTATAAACAAAACTATAAAATTTTGGGAAGTTCTGAAAAAAATAAAACATTTGGTGCCAGTTTATGGGAGGCATATAAGCCAATTTTGTTCTTTTTTTTATTTTAAAGATAATTTGCATTTAATGTTTTTTAAATTTGCAATTAATTTATATTCTTTGAATGTTAAGTTTCATGGAATGTATAATAAATGTATTTTATTAATTTTTTTGCCTTTGAAAAGATAGCTTCTATTTTAATCTCTTTGCAAAATTAAATTAAAATGTCCTGACTTAAATAGTCCCAGTTGTCAAAAAGTAAATTTTTAGCCCATTGTATTTTTCTCATTAAATGTATAATTATTATTATAGAATAAATATACTTAAAGTGAAAATTTAATATTTTGAAAAAAAAAAATAAAAAAAATTTTAGAGATTGGATTTTATAATTAGAGGCAAATATATTTTTACATTAAAATGAGCAATGTTTAATCATTTCTGCCAATTTAGTGCTCACTAGATTAAGGATTTCTTAAACAAGACAATTATCTTAAATAATAATAATTTATTTATGTTAAAAAGGAAAATCATAATATTTATTTGCCACCATTATAAAAATAAACATTTTTAAGTGGTTATTTTTGGGGATGCAAATTTACAAATTATTTTTATTATACAGGAATATTGTATATATATCAAACTCTTGCAGATGTGTATGTGGGTGTATTCATACTTTTGCACTTTTTTTACTTTTATATACACATATTAAATGATTTTTTAAAAAATGTTGTTAGGAACAAAAAAAAAAGTTCCAAATTGTTATGTAATATTAGTCCTCCTATATGGTAGCAAATGCTGGACAATCTCCTCACAGATGAAGAAGAGACTTGAAGCAACAGAAATGTGGTTCTACTGCTGAGGATACCGTGGAGCAACAACAAAGTTTAAATGGAAACAAAAAGGACACTTATATTTTATCAAGAAGAGATAGTTGTAATTTCTAGGGCACATAATGAGGAAAGAGAGCTTGGAAAATCTGATACTCATAGGAATGATTGAAGGCAAGATGGAAAACAATGCATAATCTACTTAGTGAGTTTGAAAAAATAGATGGCAGAACAAGGTTTAGGAGAGATATCAAAAACACAAAAAATTATTAAGAGCTACAAAGAGCAGGAAATTGTCTCTTCTTCATGATGGGACACAGCACATAGAAGATGTGTGTTTGAGTGTACATTTAACATATTTTCTGGTGTATAAGATACATTTATTTTTCTCAAAAAAGAGAATATCTAAATATTATCCTGCATTTAATATATTTGTTTTATTGATATAAGACTGAACACTGACAGCTTCAGCTGTAGAACTAAGACCTCAAGTTGATTTATAGTAAACTGTTGCCTAAAACATACCTTGTAAAATATGACTATCTTCAGCTGACAAATATGATTTATAATAATCATTCTTTTAGGAATTAATCAGTTGGAAATTCAATGCTGGAAAAGTGATAACTCCTACTGGACTTAAGAAACCTATTTTTTCTGAGAAATCATTTTAATAAAACTATTTTATATTTTTCAATTGAAAGTATCACTGGCTGCTCAATCAATGAATACCAAATGTTTCCTTAAAGGAAATGGCTAATATGATTATTACTATATAGGTACATCATTGATGAAAAAGAAATATTAATTTTAAACAACAAATATTCATTTTAAATGTAATTTATTTCCTTCAAAATATACTCAACACAACACTTCTCTATTAATGACATAGAGTGAACATTTTGTAGAAAAAAAATTGTCAGATCAAAATTTTGTCAGATTAAAATTTATTTAACAACTATGTCAGATAACAGACTTATTAATCCCTTTTTGTAGTTGCATGAGTTTTTATGATCTTCCTCTTCCAAGTATCTGATGGCAATCACTTTAGACCAAATAACAAAGTCTCATCAATTATTTGGCACTCACTTCTGCTATGATCTACATCAGTTGTTCTCAAACATTTTTGCCTAATGCACCTTTTTCATATACAGACGGTTATCTCCCTTTCAAGATTTTTTGACTCAAAAGGTGCATTCCAAATAATATGCATATATTATTGAAAATCTTAATTATTTTTCCATATTTGTAACATATACATTTACATAGATTATTTTTATAGTTTTACAAATTTAATAGCAATAAAAAAAATGTTCATGGATTTAAAATATGTTCAATAAAAAGTCTGAGTATTTAAATTGATTTTATTTTGATGAAGTTTAGAAAGTTAATGAGAAACTTGTTAAAAAAAGTAAAAGATCTTCCCCAAACATTGAAATCCTTTCCTCACAGTTAAGAACCCCTTGTCTACATCATCTCAATTCTTTTCCAGATCTAAAAGTTCTTGCATTATTATTGTTTATTATATTTTATTTTTATTTAATTGTCATTTTAATTGAAGCCATAAAATGCCATTCTAGCATTTGATTTATTTGTTTCTCCTTCATTTATATTTCAATTAGTCACATTAGCAACCATTAATTTTTTATATCTCATCTACAAATGACATTGAAAGAGAAAAATATTGTTCTTTCTTTTCATACTTTCAAGAGAAAGTTTCACCATAAAGATTTTATTGAAAGTCGAATATTTATATTATCATGGAATGTGTTGTTTTTCTGTTTAGTCAGTCTTGGTGATTAAAAAAATGTTAACTGTAAGTGTATAAGTAGTTAAGTTAGAAATGTATTGTACTTGAGGGGCCATATTTCAATATGACTTAAAATAAAGAAATGTCATCATAGAGTACAATCATTATCTAACGTGTCAAAAAGAATATATTTAGTAATTTTCTCTGTTTTAAAAAATCATTTCAGGCTAAGAAATGAGAATATATAAAATTATTCTGTGTAATTAGCCTATAGAAGTAAATAAAACCTGCATTGTAGTCATATACAGTTGTGATCAAAATTGTACATACATCCCAATAATTCTCAAGTTTACTTAGATTTAAAAAACACTGAAATCTACAAAGCAAGCAAATTGAAAAGATATACAATATCTAAAAAGAAGGCAATTCAAATAAGATTTGCTCAATTTGTAAAAAACAATATAAAAAATAAAAAAAAAATTAAATAAGGGGTGGAATCTAAACTATTTTTTGGTTGCATGTTCTTTTGCTCAGCCTTTTTTTTGTAATTCACCATAAATGTTTTGCAATATTCAGCAAGAATTTATAACATTTTTTTTCTTTTCTAAATTTTATCAAATCAGTCATATTTGTTGCTTCTCTATCATGCACCTTGTACTTCAATTGCTTTCACATATAATCTACAGATTTGAGGTCAGGAAATTGTGATGACTTCTTAAGAATTTTAATTTTATTCTCATTTAGCCAACTTGACATTAATTTCAAAGTATGCTTAAGATCATTGTTTTTTTATTGAAAGATCCAATTTTAATACATTTTAATGTTTTGTTTAAAGTTTCAGATTTTTTAACAAGGTTTTTCTTTTTCATTATTCTCTTTGATAAGAGTTAATACTATTAGAAACAAAGAAAAGAGTGCTGAACTGTTATGTAATATCAACAAATTATTAAATAGTGAATGCCAGACAGTTTCCTCATAAAAAAAGAAGAGAATGAGCTAACAAAGATTTGGTTCTATAGGAGGATGCTGAGAATACTATGGATGTAACATGTAATTAATGAGGAATTTTAAAGAATTTGGAAACTAAAAGGAGATTTATACTTAGAATCAAAATGAGGCAATTGGAATTACTAGGATGCATCATCTAGAAATAAAGGTTAGAAAAGTTGATGCTCACAGCATATACTGAAGACAAGAGGGACAGAAGATAAACTTTGAGTAACCTACTTAATAAGATTGTGTAAATAGATACCCAACAGGAAAAGGTGGTAAGGATAGTAAAAAGATAAACACTGCTAAGAAATACAAAGGATAAGAAGTTGTGGGGAGCCATGATCACCCACATCCTGAAGGAAAATGGCACATAAAAGAAAAACAATTAGCAGCAACTTTTTAAGTCTCCTAAAACAGATACACACTACATGATGCTGCAACCACAATTTTTTTTCAAGGAATAGCATACTCTGGAGTAAAGGTTTATAGAACATATGCTTTTGGTCATTATACCAAAACAGTTTTGATTTACTTTCATCCCATTGAAGACATTCTCAAAATTTTTGCTGTCACCTTCTTAAATTCTTCTTCTTCTTCTTCTTCTTTTGCCTTCAGAATGTTGGTGATCATGACTCTCCACAATTTCCTGTCTTTGTAGCTCTTATTATTTTGACATTTTTATTATCTCCTAAACCTTTTCTGCCATCCATTTACTCAAGTTCTATAGGTAGGTTATGCATTGTTTTCTTCTATCCATCTTGTCTTCAATATATCCTGTTAGTATCAAATTTTCCAAGCCCTCTTTCCTCATTATGTGCCCTAGAAATTTCAACTATCTTTCTGATGTTAAATATAAGTGTCCTTTTTGTTTCCATTTTTTAAAACTGTCAAAAAACATTTCAGTCCTTGGTATTTTCAGCATCATTCTCTAGAACTACAATTCTATCACTTCAAGTTTCTTCTTCATCTGTGATGAGATTGTCCAGTATTCACTGTCATATAGGAGGACTGACATTATGTAAAGTTCAGTAGTAGTTTTTTTGTTTTTAATGAAGTTTTCCTGTTTCTTAATACTTTGCTTAGCTTTTGGAAGGCATTTTTCACTATACCAATGTATTTTTGATTTTGAACCTTTTTTCTCCCTATTAAAAAAATTTATGTAATTTGCAAGAAGGGCTGTTCCTTTTTTGTTAACAACCATACATTATCTTCTTTGTGATTGATATTTAGTCCTTTCTTCTTGCTTTCCTTCACTATCTTCTGTAGGAATTATTTTATTTTCCTTTCTGTGTTTGCTATCAACACTTTGAAAGACATCATTTGCAAACTATCATCAGGATTTTCCATGTTAGCTTACATCAGTGATGTTTTTTACCTTTAGGTCATTTTCATGTTGTAGTCTTTTTGATTGTAAACACTGATATCTTCATGATTATGAGATCTTTTTCTCTGTTTTTTGCTATCTTGCATCTTTTTTAACAATTCTGACCAATTTCAACTCCACTATCCTAGATATTCTTCACTTTCTTCTTGACAAAATACTTACAATCCCACTAGACTTGGATTTTTTAACTACATATTGCACAGATGGTCTGAGAATTTGTCATTGTTGAAATAGCTAAGAAAAGTAACAATTTAAACTTCCATTTTTTTAATAACTCAAAATATATCCTCACTGCATTCTTTAGATTTCCCTATTCATTTTTTTACACATATATCTTTTTGATAAAATTTTAATGCCATTTTTTGAGACATGTTAGCAGCTTGTAACTAAATGAGGATTATCATGGAAAAAAAAAGTAGTGTTTTTGAAAAGTTCTTGGTGCAACCTATATCCAAAAAATCAGTATTTTAATAACCAAACATCAGAAATTTTTGAAAATTAAATAAATTTGAGAAACAGTTTACCAATGGTGAATATGTGGAATAGCATGTACATTTCATGGCTATTGGTCATTCTTCTTAGTTTGTCTTCCTTTATGTAGCAGGTCCCTTCACAAAGTGAGCAATCATGACTCTCCACAACTTTCTATCTTTTTGTATCTCTAAGCAATGTTCCTTTTTTTAATAATACCTCATAAGGTGGGTTTCTCAATATTTCCTCTTCTTTTTTGCCTTCAATATATCTGTGAGTGTTAAATTCTCCAAACCCTTTTTTCTCATTATATGTACCAGAAATTTCAACTGCTTCTTTTTAATTCTAGCACCACTGTTTGTCTCAAGGTCTTCGACAAAATCCAGAGACAGATATGCAATGTGGTTGGTCCTGGTCTGGCATCTTGCCTACAGTCACTTTCTCACAGATGTGCTGTTGCTTCCCTCTGTCTTTTTCTACAAGTACTTTCACAGTAACTGTCCGACAAACTATTTTTTGCTGGTTCCCAAATTGTATGAATTTAAGCGTGTTACTAGGTTGGTATCTCATCCTTTCACTGTCAAAACGGTTAAATGTAGATGTTTCTTCTAATCCAATAGCTTCACATTTTGTACTTCCAATCTGTGGAACTCCCTTCCTCTTACTTTTTCAAATATTCAAATGTAATGTCAATCAACATCTTCTGATGCCTTGGTCTAATTTCTGTCCATCAATCACATCTCTTTACTCTTAATGATCAATTTTGTAATCCTTTGCATGCTAGTGGCACTTTTACCTTTTTTTTGGAGTGAAATGCTTTAAAAAAAAAAAGTGGACATTTTAAATTTCCATTTTCCTTAAAACTTCATTGTTAATCACATGTTTCATCTATGATATTTCCACCATCCTTCTGTAGAACCATATCTCAGTTTCCTCAAGTATATCCTTCATCTGTGAAGAAATTGTCCAGTATTCCCTACCATATAGGAGTGGTTTTGACCTTTATACAATACCTTCATACAATTGTTATTAATCCTAAACTTTGAAAAGACACATTGATGACAGTGTATGAATTCTATTTTCTATTTAAATTATGTCATTTTAATATTAATTTTATAAACAAAAAAATAAATAGTTGAATTGCTTTCCATTTCCCCTTTGTATAGTTATATCTAACCTGTTTATAAATTGTTCATAAAAGTATTTCAAAATGTACATAAAATTGAAAATTAAATATTTTACATCTGTTGTACATAAATATTCATTTTCCTATATATAGAGTGGATCAGTATCTATTTTAGCCTCAAATATACTTATTAGCTTAATTTTAATCTAAAATTTTCACTATATAATGTTCAGTCTGATTAATGAATTTTTTTGTATTGATAAGAAAGAAGACTATGTTCAAAAATAAATATTTTTGCATAAAATAAATGAATGAATTTTTTTTTCATAATTACACAGCAAACTTTTATATTTTTATATATATATATATATATATATATATATATATATATATATATATATCAGATTAGGAAAAATCCATTGAGTGCATTGGCCTTTGTTCAATTGTAGATCATACCAGATTATACACTCTCTCTTCCAGAAACTGTAATTAAGGTCTGTTCAATATAGTTGCAGGGGGGCAAAAAAAACTTTTTGGTTCATGTTAAAATTGGACATAATGACGTACACAGACAAGACCAACCTGTTAAAACCAATGGTCTGAGGTAATGTCAAATATAGACAGACCAATAAATATATTTGAGCCAGTATGAGTCCAGATGAACAAATTTTTTTTTTTATTTTGTTTCCAGTTCCTCCAAATCTAGAAACTTTTTAATATATCGGATTTGTATTTTTTTGTTAATTTATTTAAGCAGGCATGAATTTTGTTACAGATTAACCATTCACACGTAATATGCCCTGACAAGATACAAAAAGTCGAAACTTGGGTAGTTTATGTTATTTTAAATATTTTCCTAAGTTTATATTTTATTATCAGCTCTACAAATTCAGTTTTTCTGAATTGGTATTGAACACTTTTAAAAAAATATCAAGCATTGGCCTGACTTTTTAGTCTTGCCTACTATTTTTCTTTTAATATTATTATTATATATATATGTGTGTGTGTGTGTGTGTGTGTGTGTGTGTGTGTGTGTGTGTGTCCAGTCACACACAAGCACATATATATATATATAGACAGTGTGGACATATGCATCAACACCATTTACAAATGGCAAATTCATAACATTGTTCTAACATTGTTACTGAGAAATATATATATATATATATATAT